>CATIWQ010056563.1:0-36204 GCA_949673415.1 Euphorbia schlechtendalii | reverse complement strand
ATCTAAATAGAAAAATGGTGACCACTGCAAGTATACAGTTATGATGTAGTTTTATAAGATATTGATCCAATAGAGAAGGACTAGCTCTAAAGATTAACAAGAAAAATGGAATAAAGAAAATAAAATATTTTTGGATTTTAGTTGGGAGGATTAGAATGGAAAATGGATAGATATATGTATGGAAGACTAGAGATTCTAAATATATAGAATCTTCCTATGAAATAAGTATAGCAAAGAAAACATTCAAGTTCAACAAAGTTATTACGTTCACTAGACTAATTTAACATAATCGGTTCTAGACACTTAGATGTTTAAATGATTCATCGCAAAGCAACAAATGAAATGATTTTTCTAAATCTAGTACAAATGAATTAAGATGATTATATAAACCTGGACAACAATATTACTATGCTTAGTACGAGTCGCTCTCACAAAGCCACATTTAGCAAGTTACCATTCCAAAAATGTTGGCTCACTAAATAGTGTTAAAATCACAGATCCAATGATTACACATAATCTCGTTAACCCTGAAACTCCTCTTAAAGTTAACTCAAAGGCATATTACTTGATTAATATAAAAGACTCAACATGAAATATGAATTATGACACATAAACATGTCATAAACTTCGAAATAGAAAGTATAAGTAGAAAGCAAAGCAAAATTGTAAGGTATGTAAGTGAAAGATAAAGTTGATCAAACCATATCCACTCTTTAATGGGATTCATCAATTCCCACAATTCATGCGTATGCTTTGAATTCGATCTCAGCCCGTACATAACCTCCGCTAGGATGCTATTCTTTGTGAATATCGAACAAATGAATGTTGAAGAATGAAAACTTTTTATTAATAAGTGATTTGCAAGTACACTTATATAACAATCGCTCGAATATGTAGAGATATCTAATGATCGAAACAAGGATTCGAATCACTTAGACATTTTCTCACTAACGCTTATGAACTTAGCGAAAACTAAATAATTTCACTCTCTATCTACGCACACACTATATCTCTCACTTTTTCTAATTCCAATGCCATGAAATTTGTGAGGTTTGGAGCCCTGTTTATAGAGTTCGAAGGGTTGTGTCTATCCAAACGAAGAGTTGTGTCTATCCAAACGAAGAGTTGTGTCCATTGGTGAAAGATTGCATCACTTCATTGTGATTAGTTGAGAAACTTTAATCTTATCCACAATGGATAGGCATCTATTCATGATTGGTTGACTTCTGATAAGTGTCTTTTCATTTGTAGTTGATGGCGGTTGATCATTCTTATTTAGTGGTTGGTAGTTAAGAAGATTTGACCATAAAACAGTCCAAGTCGCAACTGTGAATCTTTGTTTCACAATTTTCTACTTCTGAAGTGTATTAATTCATGACCGTGAATTGTTGTCACAACCTTGAACTGTGTTTTTCTTAAGAATTCTTCTTGTAACTTCACTAATCTTCAATAGCTTCGATCCTAAGCCAAATCTTTAAGTTCCACGCATCTTTTCGCACCTTTTTCACTCTTTTTACATAGAAATCCTCTGTAGTATCTGCATTTGCATAAAAAACAACTATATACCATGTGAAATCTTTTATATGAAGTCCAAAAATGACTAAAACTATAGTGTTTAATGTATAAAATTAATATTACTATAAGTGTAATTATACACTTATCAACTCCATTGATAGGATGTCATTGGGCCCCTAGATTGTGTATAGGTTGGAGTAGAAATCCATAATCAACCAAATAATGGCTGGTCCTTCCATCTGTAGGAAGAAGCTGAGGTGTTGCTGCTTAATGATCCTATGCATTATCCTATTTATGAGCAAACCCTCATAATCGACCTCATAAATAGGTCCAAACTCCAAATCATTAGACCAATCCACCTTTGTGAAAATGGTTCCTTGTTCGAGAGTGAGTTTCTCCATTTTTCCTTCAGTGTTGACAACTACTGTCATTGATTTTGTAACATAGTGCCTGAAGGTAGTTCTTGTGATCGCCATTTGAGAGTAAGGTGAAGGAATTTGAGAGAAAAGAAATTAGGGTTCGAATGTTTCTAAATCGATTTGAATTCACAAAAACAAGTAAACTTCTCTCTTCAACTCTTCAGCTTTTATAGACAAGTAACTTCTCTTAGGGGTACGTAGCGCTTCCTCAGCTCAAGGTGAGAATCAACACTAATATTAACATTTGATTAACTGCCTCAGTAAAATGGTGAGTTTTGAAAAAAATGGTTCCACTTCAAACACATGTCTTTTTGAAATTGTAGAATTTGATTTTAATCGTGAAACTGTTCCTCACGTCGTTACTTTAAAATATAGACGGCGTTATCCACATGTCTTCTCCTAGTTGATTAAGGCTTGATCTTCAACACTTAGCTAAAATTTTGAAATTTTCATTGATTCTTCTTCTTCAATGTGGATTAGCCATACCAATTAACTGCCTCAGAGTATTATATTACTCTTTTGGCAATGGTTTGGTGAACATTGTCAGTGCGTTATTCCTCAAAAGGAACATACTCCAGCTTGACATCTCCTCTTAACACATGATCTCTAATGAAGTGATGTCTGATGTTGACATGCTTCATCCTACTATGCTGAACTGGATTTTTGAATAGGTCAATTACTCTCTTATTATCACACGTAACTTTGAGGTAATTTGACTTTATACCATAATCTTCTAGTTGCTACTTAATCCATAGTAGTTGTGCTACGCAACTTCCTACAGCTATGTACTCAGCTTCAGTTGTACTCAATGCAACAGAGGTTTGCTTCTTGCTGTACCATGAGATAAGACACTCTCCAAGGAAATGACATCCTCCTATTATACTCTTCCTGTCGAGCTTGTCTCTTCCATAATCAACATTTGTGAATCCTCTAGGAGTGAAATCCGCATTGTTGGGATACCACAGAGCTACTTCAATAGAACCTTACAAGTACATGAGAATTCTCTTCACAGTTGCTAAATGAGATTATTAAGGATCAGCTTGATAACGAGCATAGTAGCACACTGCATACTGTATGTCTGGCCTATTAGCTGTAAGAGAACCAATGATTCCTCTTTAGAACTTGCTATCTACAGGTTTTCCAGCTTCATCTTTACTTAAGATAGTATCAGTGACCATGGGAGTCGACATTGACTTTGAATGCTCCATTTCTAACTTCTTTAGGACTTCTTTGGAATACTTTGCTTGACTAATAAAGATACCATCTTCAGTTTGCTTAGTTTGAAGACAAGGAAAAAATTGAGCTCTCCCATCATAGACATTTCAAACTTGCTTTTCATTTGCTTGTTGAATTCCTTGCACAGCTTCTCATCAGTTGCTCCAAATATGATATCATCAACATATATTTGGATTAACAACACATCTTCTTTTCTTCGCTTGATAAACATAATTGTATATGCTTTTCCTCTTTCATAGCCTTTACTGATCAAGAAATTGATCAACCTCTCATACAAAGCTCTACGAGCCTCCTTCATTCCGTAGAGAGCTTTCTTCAATTTGAAGACATGCTTAGGATTCTTCGGATCTTCAAAGCTAGGAGGTTGGCGAACATACACTTCTTCTTGGATGAATCCATTTAGGAATGGGCTCTTAACATCCATGTGAAACAATTTGAAGTTCATATGAGTTCTGAAAGCACACATGATTTAAATTGCTTCAAGCTGGGCTACAGGAACATAAGTCTCATCATAATCGATTCTTTCTTGCTAATTGTAGCCTTGCGCAACAAGCCTAGATTTTTTCCTGACAACAGAGCCATCTTCATCTAGCTTGTTCTTGAAAACCCATTTGACTCCAATAATTGGTTTCCTTTTAGGCTTAGGAACTAGATCCCAAACATCATTGAGCTTGAACTGATCCAGCTCCTCTTGCATTGCGATCATCCAATAATCATCTCCTTCTGCATCTTCAAACTTCTTGGGTTCGATCAATGAGATGAAGGCTGGATGATTCATCATCCTACTGAGCTGACCTCATGTCATCATCGGATTATGAACATTATCAACTATGTTGTCTAGTGGATGGTTGCGATGAACTCTAATCTCTCTTGGTAGACTCAGATCAATTGCTGGATGATCGATAATGGGTTGATGAGGTAAAGGTTGATCTTAGCCATCGTTGATGTTGATTGAAAGATTATCATCATCTTTAACTTCCTCAGCTTCAGGTTCTTGTGCTAGGTCGAGCAACACAGAGAGTGGTATGCTTAGTGGATTTGTTTGCTAGGTTACTCCTTTATCTTTATCAAATGGACATCTATCTGCATTGTTAGTTTCATCAAAATCTACATGCATAGACTCCTCTAATAGGCCGGTTCTTTTGACATATTTTCTATATACCTTGCTGTTAGTTGAGTATAACAGAAAGATACCTTCATCAGACTTAGGATCAAACTTACCTAGTTGCTCCTTGGTGTTAAGGAATAAAGCTCCCACAGCCAAATTATTTGAGATGACCAATCATAGGCTTTCACCCTCACCAAAATTCATAAGGTGTGTTCTCTAGAATTGGGTGAATTAAAACTCGATTCAAGATATAACAAGCTATATTAACAGCTTCCCCCCAAAAGTACTTTGGTAGATTGGTATCCCTCAGCATGGATCGAGCCATTTTAACTATTATTTTATTCTTTCTTACTACAACCCCATTTTGTTGAGGTGTATAGGGAGAAGAGAAGTTGTGGTCAATGCCATGCGCTGAACATAATTCTTCGAAATGGAAATTCTCGAATTCATGTCCGTGATCACTTCGGATTATACTGATTTTAGTTCCTATTTTGTTCATTAACTGATTATTGAGCTTGATAAAAGATTCATATGTTTCATCTTTGCTACTCAGTAAGACTACCCAAGTGAATACGTGAAGTCATCCACAACCATCAATGAGAATCTCTTACCACCCATGCTCATAGGCTGAACTGGGCTGAAAAAAATCTAGGCGGAGCAGCTCCAATGATCGCTTAGTTACTACATGATTAATTAACTTAAAAGATTTCTTAACTTGCTTACCTAGCTAGCAAGCTGATCACAATTTATCATTTCCAAAGCTGATGCTTGGTAAAACCCACAACTAATTGCTTTTTGGCCAATTGGATAGAATGTTCATATTTATATGACCCAACCTTCTATGCCAAAGCCATGAATTATCCTCCTTAGAAACAAGACACACAATAGTGGAGCTAGGAGATAAATCAATCATATACACATTATTGATTCTAAGAGCAAAGAGAATAGTAGAATCAATCTTATAGTCAATAATTGAGCAACCTATTGAGTCGAATGTAACCTTCCTGCCTTTGTCACAAAGCTGGTCTACACTAAGCAAGTTGAACTTGAGTCCTTTGACCAGAGACACCTCTTCGATTCAAGGAGAGACATCAATAGTGCCACAGCTTATAATCTTGCCTTTTTGGTTGTCTCCAAAACTGACACTTCCATTTCTTTTGCTCTCCAATGAGATGAATTGGCTTTCATCTCTTGTCATATACCTTGAGCATTCACTATCCACATACCACATTCTAGAGTCATCAGCGAATCTAAGACTCACTTGCAAAACATTTATGTTTTCTTAGGTACCTATGATTTCAAGCTGGGTCCTCCCTTGTTAGTAGTGCTTAGGTTATTCCAATCATACTCATCGTAATAACCATTTTTATGACTATAGAGAAATATAGCATGTCTAGCTTTCCCATAAAAACTGCACACTATTTTTATTTTTGGTTAGCTTGCTTTCTTCTTTTTGTAGGAATTCTTCCTCTTAAAATTGCGAGTTCGGTTATTCAGAGTCTGATTGTTGGCTGGAAGAGGAGTTTCTTTAAAGCTATGATTTCCATAGTCAACTCATCTAATTTCTTAGTGAGCTTACTAATATGACAATCTTAATACTCAACTTTTTCTTGAAGAAAGCAGATATTAAGAGATAAGGAACCGATAGTGTCTTCATGATCTTCACCTTTCCTCACTAACTCCTTAATATTTTTCATCGACTTGTTAGTCAATTTCATAACATTAAAGAGAGCCTGGGTGAATTCTTCAATTGACAGGAATTTTAGGATGTGCCTCAGTTTGAGGAGCCTTTCCTTTATTGAGCTCAGCTTTAGAGTTAGCAGCTGTTTTATCTCTACTTGAGGTAGTTGCTGAGCCTTCACCCCTCTAATTTTTTATGGCCATAAGATAGAGGTTGTCAAAATCAACTTCTTCCTCATCAGATGATGAGGATTCTTCTGAATCATTCCAGGTGGTAGCAAGTGCCTGATTCTTCTTGGTGAACCTATTCTTGTATATGTCCTTCTTGGTCTTTGAATAGCTACATTGGATATGACCTTTTTATCCATAGCCAAAGCATTTAATGTCTTTGGTATGCTCCTTTTTGGGTCCTTCCTTAGCTCCACGCTGGTGCTGAGTTGACTTGATTTTAGCAGGAAACTTCTTCTTGTTGAACTTCCCATCCTTCATGAAGCATTTGAAATGCCTTGTTAGAAGGGCCATTTGCTCATCAGAGTCGCAGCTAGTGGAGTCATCAGATGAATCTTCTTCCAAGACAATGGCTTTACCCTCTCTTTCCTTGACCTCAACTTCTTTTGGAGTCATCAGAATACTTCCTCAGAGAGATCTCAAGAGTCAGTAAGGTACCTATCAACTTATCATAGTTGTAGGTTTTTAGATCATGAGCCTCCTCGATAGCGCTCTTCTTGGAATCCCACTCTAAGGTAAGAGTGCAAAAATTCTTATTTACGTGCTCTTCTTAGGTGAACTCCTTCCTTAATCTCTGCAGTTAATTAATTATGTTAATGAACTTGGTATTCATATTTTTAATACCCTCACTGGCGCCCATTGAGAACATCTCATACTCCCTCAACATGAGATTGATCTTTGACTCTTTGACCTTGTCTATCCCCTCATAGGTAATCTCTAGCTTCTTCCAAATTTCCTATGTTGTCTCGTAGCCCGAGACCCTATAAAATTCAGTAAGATATAGCGCACAGTGTAAGTAGTTAATTGCTACGGCATTCTCTTTGAGAAGTTTGAGATCGGCATCATCGTAGTTCTCTAGATCTACTGGAACACGAACCCCGTTCCTCATAACAATAGGAACTCTAGGGCCAAGCTCGATTGCGAGCTATGTCTGCATGCTTTGGGATTGAATGAAAATTTTTATGCAGTTTTTCCAAAATGTGTAGTGATTACTATCAAGCAATGGTGGTCTAGTAACTGACATTCCCTCCTTCAGGAGCACTGTCTATCCCGAACCAAAGCTATAGTTGTTGTAAGCCATTTATGGATCTTTAACTCAAAGATAGTTAGTTAATATGTTGAGCACTCACTCTGATACCACTTGGTCCTTAGATTGCTTATAAAGAACTGTAGAGGGGGGGTGAATGTGCTTATTGATTACTTTTTTATTTATAAAATTATTTGAACCAAGTTAAGTTTTTAGATGCGTGCTGAGTGATGCTATGCTGAGCGGGTCTAAAAACTTATAAATCGCTCAGCTTCATTGGTCAGTTTATCTTCAATTGCTTGTTGAGTACTCTACTCAACTTGGATTGGTTTTTCAAGGAAAATGATAAACATAGAAAGAATGATGAATGAGTTTGAACGCAATAAAAGCTAAAGTGAAAGTTTAGAACTTCAACACCTAGTTTTATCCTGATTCAGCCATGAGCCTAACTCTAGTCCTTAGATTCCTTCTCTGAGCTTAAATCCACTAGTGTTATTCCTTACTTAGGCGAAGCAGCCTTTACAACGGTTAGACATGTTTTACAGAAATTACATTTCTTTCTAACTACCACTCAACTCAATTTGGGTACTCTTCCCAAACTGACACTCTAATTTGAATATAAAGTTTGCGAACTGGATTAAACTTATAAACTGTTGAATCTTTACAATGTTAAATCTAAGATTGATTCTTTCTATTACAAATAGATGGATAATAGTTGTTTGCTGATTACTTGATTTTGAATTTCTTGAAGCTGGGAGTTTTTGCGCAGAGTTTCAGCTCTTAAAGAAATTTGAGGTGATTCGCCAAGTTTGAAGGTATGCTTCAGTCTTCTATTTACACTTGATGCTTTACGAAGTAGTACTTGCAAACTTTTCATCCTTGCAGCTCTTCAATTTCTCTTCTCTTCATATCTTTTGAATCTTCCCGTTGGAGATAAATTCCAGGACATTTAGAGATAGAAATTTGAACGTTGAGGTGTGATAAAATTCCGTTGACAAAATCTCAATTATCTTCAAGCAAATCATTTGATAGAGAGGCATGCAAAATGCAACGTGGAATCTTGAGATTGATTGGCATTTGCTGACGCTTGTAGAGGCGCGTGGAGACACTGAGAAACGGTGCATGATAGAGAATTCCTTTTGCCTTAGACTTTAGTAAGGAATCTCGGATATTCTGTACTAACACCTTTTATCTTGTGAGGACCACTAGAAATCTTCTTTAATTTCAGCTCTTTTTAACTTGAAAAGCGTCGAAAGAATATTCCATTTCTCACATAAAACGTTAGCAACATAAGTGTCATTTAATTCTCTAAGTATCAAACAATGTTGCTTTTAATTAATAAAAGCTAACTCAGCATAGCTGAGTTGATATCCTTCTAAACTATGTAGTATTCAGCACAAACTCAGCTTTTCCTACTCTAAGCAAAAACATAGTCGGCCTCTCATACTAACCACGAGGTAGGTACTTGCTTTAATCCATAGAGTGCCTTCTTCAACTTGTAAATATGGTCTAGATCCTTTGAATCTTTAAATCCAAGAGGTTAACGCATATATACTTCTTCTTAAATAAAACCATTTAGGAAAGCACTTTTCAAATCTATTTAAAACAACTTGAAGTTCATATGAGATGAAAAAGCATAAGTCTTTCTACTGGTGCATAAGTCTCATCATAATCAATTCCTTCTTGTTGATTTTAGCCTTGAGAAATGAGTCTATCTTTGTTTCTAACAACATTTCCATCTTCATCAAGCTTGTTCTTGAACACCCATTTGGTTCTAATGATTGATTTGCCTCTTGGTTTAGCTAAATTCCATACATCATTTCGCTTGTATTGATCTAGCTCTTATTGCTTTACGATGATCCAATAGTTATCAAATTTAGCATCTTCAAACTTCTTAGGTTCAATCAATAATATAAATGTCTGATAACTTGTCATTCTACTAAGTTAGCCTCTTATCATGACTGGATTATAAACATCATCAACAATATGATCAATTTGATGATTGCGATGAGTCCTAATCTTTCTTGGAAGATTTATATTTGCAACTTGAATCTCCATACTTTGTTGTTGTTTCTGAGTTTGATATTCGTTATTGAAATTAACAGAGAGATCTTCATAAGCTTTAACTTCCTCAATATTTGGTTCTTGTGCTAAGTTGGTTAGCAGAGAGAGTGACATGTTGAGTTGATTTCTTCTTCATAAGCATTTGAGACATGTCTTTATGTATTATTAGTTTAATCAAAATCTACATGCATAGGCTTGACATATATTCTATATGCCCTACTATTTTTTGAGTAATGAAATAAGATATTTTCACCTTCCTACCTTAGGATCAAACTTACGTATGAGCTCCTTGGTATTTAAGATTAGGGGTGAGAAAAATTAACCAAACACCGAACCAAAGTTCGGTTTTATATATTTATGTTATTGATTTTCGGTTCAGTTTCGGTTAAAAACCGAAAACTGAAAAAATAAATTTTAATTAATTACTAGTTTTCATATTCAATTTACACTTAATGCTTGAAAATTAAGTTTTTATTTTCAAATTAACAATAATTTACATGTGTTTAAAATTATTTATATTGATTTTTAGTCATTTCATGTTAAAAAATAATATAGGGAAAAAATTACTTTAAATTGAAAAAAATATAATTTTGGTTGTAGGCCGAACCGAAATATTTTAGTTTGGTCCAAAACAAACAAAAATAATTTGGTTTGTTTTTAGTTTTACCCCTTTGGATTTTCAATTCGTTTAGGTTTTTGAACTAAACCGGGCTTTGCTCACCCATATTTAATATAAAACACCAATAGCCAAATGATCTCAGATGACCAATCTTAGGCTTACACCCTCGCCAAAGCTCATAAGGAGTTTTCTCTATAATTGGGCTAATTAAATCCTGATTTATAAAATAACAAGTTGTGTTAACATGTTCTCCTTAAAAGTACTTTGGTAGATTGTTATCACTCGACATGGATCCCGATATCTCAATTATATTTCTGTTTTTCATTTCTAACACACCATTTTGTTGAGGAGTATAAGGAGCAAAAATGTTATTGTTAATACCATGTTCTGAATAGAATTCTTTGAAATGAAAGTTCTCAAATTCACATCCATGATCACTTCGAATTCTACTAATTATAATTCCTACTTCATTCATTGTTTGAATACTGTGTTTAATAAAAGACTTAAAGGTTTCATCTTTTCTACCGAGGAAGATTACCCAAGTGATTCTTGTGAGTTCATAAACTACAACAAGAGAAAATCTCTATCCACCCAAGTTCATAGGCTAAACAAGGAAAAATAGATCCAAGTGTAGAAGCTCTAACTGTCTCTTAGCTACTACATTGTTAATTAATGTAAATGTTTTTTAAAGTGGTTACCAAGCTGATATGCTGAGCAAAGTCTATCTTTTTCAAAGTTGATATTAGGTAAACCCTCAACTAGTTGCTTTTTGGATAGTTTGGATAAAATGTTCGTATTGATATAACCCAACCTTTTGTACCAAAGCCAAAAACTTTCCTCCTTAGATACAAGACAAACATTAGTGAAGCTAAGGAATAAATCAATCATATAAACATTATTAACTCAAAGAGCAATGAGAATAGTTAGGTCAAACTTACAATAAATTACTATGCATCCTACTCAGTCAAAAGTAACCTTTCTTGCTTTTTCACAAAGCTCGGCTACACTTATCAAGTTGAAATACACTCATTTAACAAGAGAAACCACTTCGATTGAAGGACAAGAACCCACTGTACCATTTTCAAAAATCTTACCTTTTTGGTTATTTCCAAAGCTGACATTACAATTTCTTATGTGTTCCAATGTGATGAACTACTTCTCATCACCGGTACTTATCCTCAAAAAATCGATATCCATATACCAAATTCTAGTATCATCAGTGGATCTCAAGCTCAAATGTAAAACAATTTAGTTTTCTTAGGTATCCATGCCTTTAGGTTGGGTTCTCCTTATTAGTAGTGCTTATTTTACTCCATTGTACTTGTCGTAATAACCATTTTTATGGCTATAGAGCACTATGACATGTCTAACTTTCCCACAAAAAACACATCGTTTTGGCTTGGGTTGGCTCACTTTCCTCTTTGGAAAAGAATTCTTTTCCTTATCAAAGTTGTGAGTTTGGTAATTTGGAGCTAAAATATTAGCTAGAGGAGGTACCCATACATCTTTCAAAGTTGTTACTTTAATAGTTAACTCAGATTACTTATTGAGCTTACTATTAAATCCCTCATGATACTCAACTTTTTCTTGAAGAAAACGATTTTCAAGAGATAAGGAAGAAACATTGTCTTCCAAATCTTCACATCTCCTCATCAGCTCTTTAATTTTCTTGCCTTACTTATGGGTTAGCTTCACCACATCAAAGAGAACCTGGACCAATTCATCCATAGAAAAAGGAGTTCTCAGCTTGAGCATTTTTTCCTTTGTCTTCCTTAGCATTGTTGTCAACAACAAAATTACTAGCATTATTTTGTGATACTGAGCATTCACCATCATCATCTCCAATCTCCATAAGGCAGAGGCTATTGGAATCTTTTGGTTCTTCATCGAATGATGAAGATTCTTTTGAGTCACTCCGTGTAGCTGTGAAAGCTTCATTTTTCTTGTCAAACTTCTTCTTGAAGTTTTCCTTTTTTCATTTAAGATTCATCGATTGGATATAACCTTTTTCTTCCTAGCCAAATCACTTGATGTATATGTTGTACTCTATCTTTGGTCCTTCCTCACTATCCTTCTTAGAATGAGTGAAATTCTTCTTGTACTACCCATCCTTCTTTTGTGAACTGTTTCTAGTCAACAACACCATTTGTTCAACAGAATCTTCTTTTAATGAATTATCTCTAAGAACGATTACTCAAGTTTCTTTATCTTTTCCTTTACTTTTCTTGGAGTCCTCATCCTACTTTCTTAATGACATTTCCCGTAATAGCAAGGTTCCAATGAGCTCATCATACTAGTAAGTTTTTGAGTCATAAGATTCTTTAATGACACTCTTCTTAGCATCCCGCTCCTTGGTGACAATCTTCTTGATCATCTTTTCTTCACTGAAATTCTTTCCAAGTATTTTTTAGTTCATTGATGATGTTAACAAACCAATTATTCATGCTTTGTACTCCTTCAATGCATCCATCTAGAATAATTCATATTCCTTGATCATTAGATTGATCTTAGTCTCTTGGACCTTGTTAGTAATTTCATAGGTGGAATCTAGCTTTTTCCAAATCCATTATGTTATCTCGCAATCTAATACCTTATTAAAGTCGAAAAAGTCTAATGCACAATAGAAGTAGTTGATGGTAGATGGATTCTCCTTTAGGAGATTCATATCAGCACTGATATTATCTTCACATTCGATAGGAACTCTTGAACCATTTCTTACTTGAGTTAGACTTCTTGGGCCATTTGGCTAACCATGCAAGAATGCTATGAGGTTTAATAAAAAATTTCATGTGATTTCCAAAAAGTATAGTGATACCCAACAAAGAGAGGAGGTTTAGTTACAAACATTCCTTCTTTAAGGAGTGTTGTCTACCCATGACCAGGAACATAAGATGGATTGTTGTAAGCCACATGATCTTTTACTCAATATTCTAAAGTCTTAAGGTGAGCAGTTGCTCTGATACCACTCGTTGATCCTGTTGACTTATATAATCGATTAGGAGGTGATGAATTGAAATTGATTAAAATTGGTTACTTAAAAACTGTTGAACCCAAGTTAAAGGTACTTAAAACGTTATGGAAATAATAAACTATCTATGATAGTGAAATTAATTAAGTACTAAATAGACTCTTAATAAATTAAGTTCACTTGAGGGTGTTTAAGGGAAAACAACTCAGTTTATCGAGTTCTTAATTAAGTTATGGCTTAGAGTAAGAAAAACTGAGTTCAACCTAGTATTACATAGTTTAGAAGATATAGACTCAGCTAAGCTAAGTTAGCTTTTATTTATAAAAGCATAGTATGTTTGACATTTAGAGAAATATATGACACAAATGCATTTAACAGTTTCTGTGAGGAACGAAATATTCTCTTTGATGCTTTTGAAGAAAAAAGGTGCTGAAATTAAAAAGGATATTCAAGTGGTCCTCACAATGAAAGGGTGTCGGTACGGAATGTTGGGGAATCCTCACTAAAGTCCAAGATAAAAGGAATCCTCTAACATGCGTCATTTTCTTAGTGTCCCCATGCCTCTCTACACTGTCACAAATCAACCATTCACAGAAGTTCACATTGCATCTCGCGTGCCTCTCTATCAAAACGGATTGCTTGAAGGAAATGAGTTTTTGACACATCAAGATTAACGGATTAATCTCACGCTTCAATGTTCGAAATCTCTGTCTCTAAATGTTTTGGAATTTATTTCAAATGGGAAAATTCAAAATATTTAAAGAGAAGAGAAATTAAAGAAACTGTCAAGATGAGAAGTTTGCAATGGCTACTTCTAAGACCTTTAATTATAAATAGAAGACTGAAGTAGACATTCAAACTTGGTGAATCACCTTGAATTTCTTAAGAGATGAAAAACTGTTCAATCATTCCAACTTTCAAAAATTCCAAATCAAGCAATCAAGCAAATTCAAATTTTCCAATCTCTTTGTAATAAAGAGATAACACTTTAGATTTAACATTATAAAGGATTAAACACATTTATAAGTTGAAATCCTCTATTTGCAATTTCTTTCAGAAATCTAAGTGACAGTTTAGGAAGGGTACCTAAATTGTGTTTGAGTGGTAGATAGAAAGAAGGTACCTTTTTGTAATTGTGTCTACCTGTTGTAAAGGCTTCTCCACCTAAGGAAAGAAGGAAACACTAGTGGATTAAAGCTTAGAAAGAAATATGGGGACTAGAGGTAGGCTAGGGGGCTGAACCAGGATAAAATATTAGGTGTTATCATTCTAACCTTTATCGCTTGTCTCTATCGCATTTATCTCATTCATCATATTCTCTATTTTACAAGTGTTGTTTGAAAAACCAATATAAGGTGAGTAAAGTACTCAGCAATGATTGAAGATAAACTTACCAGTGAAGCTGAGCAGTTTATAGTTTTTAGACCCAATTTAGTAAGTCTCTCAACACGCATATGAAAACATAACTTGGTAAAGAATTTTTATAAATCTTAAAAAGAACCAAGTAAAGCATTCACCCGCTCTGCTATTTACATTAAGCCGTTTAGGACTAACAAAAACTTTAGTTAAGCTTTAACAGATTCACAAAGATGATTTAAAAGAGATGTAAAAAATTGTAAAGTGCTAAACACCAAACCTCATAGCTCAAGCTAAACTTAGTTTTTATCAAGCTAATGATGATTAAAACTTACTCAGCATAGATAAGTTTTATGTTGATTGAAAAAAAAGAAAAGATGAAATGTATGATGAGTGATATATGCTGACTAAAGACAAAGATTACTAAGAAAAGAAACTTAACACCTAATTTATCTTGATTCGAACAAAGCCTACTCCAATCCCTAGATTCCTTTTCCTAGCTTTAATCCACTAGTGTTAGCTCTTTTGAACAGGCTGACAACAAGTGATTACAAGCAAGTACCTTCTAAGCGTATCCAACCCTTGAACAAATTTGAGTACTCAACTTATAAATAGCATTGTTTTCTTTACAATTTTAAAAACATAGCTATCTTCTAAGTCTATTATTCTCTCGATCACAAACAGACTGGAAATTAAGTATTTGCTTTGAATTGCTCAAAGAATTTCGAATGTTGGGATGATAGAAATAGAGATTTCAGCTCTAGGTAGGTGATTCACCAAATTGAAATTGTAGACTTTAGATTCTATCTATAGGAAAATAATTTGAAGTAGCCATTGTAACTTATCGTATTAAGTTTATCTTCAAATTCTCTTCACTTCAGGTATTCAATTTCTTCTAGTTTTGAGATAGAACATTTGTCCATTCTTGCATGATATTAATCCATTGATTAACATCAAGTCTCAATCCTCAAGTTTGTTCATTTGTGATAGAGCGCTAAATACAACATGGAGCTTGTTCATTGAGTTAAAATCCTGACGTTGCAGATTTGCATGACGTTCATGAAATGTGGCAAGTTACAGATTCCTTTTCTTTTGGACTTTTGTGAGTACATGCCAACAATTTATACTGACACCTTTTTACCTTTGGACCACATGATTATTCCTGTTTTTCAACACCAAATCCTTTTAAAACCTGAAATGTATCAAATTGGAATGTTCTATTTAACCGAATAGGTTCAAAGTAAACATCTCTCATAGGTCATCACAACTTTAATTAAATAAACTATGTTGAGTTATCTCTTAATAAATTTTGACGTTGAGTCATAACTTAATTTTAGTCCAAGTCGACATGCTGAGTTAATGTTCCTTAACTAATCTTAGGTTAACAACTTAATGAAGAGTTTACTTAGTATCAAATTAATTTTGATGTCTTAATCAGTTTGTTATTCCAAAACTCAAGATATTATGAAGTATCATTAAACCGGGTTCAACAAAAAGAAACCCAACATATCCATGATCTGCCAATTATTTGATGACCCAGTCACCTTGAGTAGATTAACGAGTCAATAATAAATTAATATTTTAATTTTTAATACTATCTAGTGTTTAAATTTAATGTAAAATTTTAAAAACTTATAGAAAAAATCCTATTTGTGATATAGAATGTGAAACTCAATGACCCTTTCTACAAATGTCTCTTCCTCCTCCATCGTATTTAACTTTGTACCTTTAACTTTCTATTGAACCCAGCTTAACAATACCTCACAATATATTGATTTTTGGAAATAACCAACTAATTAGGCAAGAAAAATTAATTAGGTACTAAGTAAACTCTTAACTAAATTATCAACATGAGTTAGGTTTAGGTTAACCAACTCAGCTTGGCAAAGACTTAATTAAGTTATGGCTTAGAGTAGTGAAGAGTTGTGCTGTTGAGCTATGGAGTAGTGGCAAAACAACTCAGCTTCAAAGTTTATTTGCTATGCTTCAATGTAAGTTGAGTTATTATTTAAGTGATGTTGAGTACTTTAAACACCATGCGTTGATTGAATTTTGTTAGAATATAATATTCTAGTTTGATGAATTTTAGGTTTCAAAAAGGATTTGGTGCTAAAAAAAAGGGAAATTTTATGTGGTCTATACCGTTAAAAGCTATCCTTATGGATGTTGGCATGTAGTTACTAAAAGCTAAGTAAAAACGGTATTTTATGAAAAGTGCATTTTTTCCTGCATCGTTGCGCCACTACAATGTCAGCATTTGAAGCAATCAAAATCTTCCATGTTGCATCTCGCACTCTTTCAACCAGCAGATATGCTTGAAGAATAAAGGATTATTATAAGTCATACAAAGATCCTATGACTTATGATAATCCTTTGTACATAATTAGTCATGGGCAGACAACATTCCTAAAAAGAAGGAATGTCTGTAACCAGGCCTCCACTCTTTAATGTCCATCATTATTCATTTTGGAAAAATTTCTTGAAAAACTTCATTCAATCACAAAGCATACAAGCATGGATAGCTATTGAGCTTAGCCCTCGCATTCCAATTGTTGTTAAGGATTAGGCAGAGAGTTCATGTTGATCTTAAATATAATGATGATATTAGCCTAAAATTCCTCAAGGAGAATGCGACAATGATTAATTACTTACATTGTGCATTAGACTTGTTTGAATTTAACAAGGTATCAAGATCTGAGATAACACTGGAAATATGGAGGAAACTTGAAGACACCTATAAAGGGACTAATAAGTTCAAGGAGGCCAAGATAAATTTGATTATAAGGGAATACAAGCTATTCTAATTGGGTTCAAATGATGGAATTCAAAGCACAAACATGTGGTTCGTCTAAAAATACTTGGAAAGAACTTCACAGAGGAAGAGATGGTGAAGAAAATTCTCATAAGTCTAACCAAAGAGTGGGATGCAAAGAAGAGCTCCATCAAAGAAGCTCATGATTTAAAGACTCATAGCTATGATGAGCTTATAGGAACCTTGTTGACTCAGGAAATGTCACTAGGACAAATGAAGAAGATATAGAGAAAGCAAAGATATTATTCTCAAAGGTTATTCATTTGAGGAAAGTTTTTAAGAAGATTCATATAAGCAAATGGCACTGCTGACAAGAAAATTTAAGTTCTTCATGAAGAAGGATGGGAAGTACAAGAAGCAATTTTCCAAGAAGAAATTCACTCAACATAAGAAGGATGCTAAGGAAGGATAAAAGAAAGACTACAACAATGACACCAAATGTTTTGGCTGTGGAGAAAAAGGTCACATTTAATCAAGCTATCCACAATCCAAGAAGGATAGATTCAAGAATAAGTTTGGTAAGAAAAATTATGCTTTTGTAGCTATATGGAGCGACTTTGATGAATCTTCATCATTCAAAGAAGAAACACAAGATTTTGCCAACCTTTGCTTGATAGTGTCTGAAGAATAATGAGGTGAAAGCTCAGCATCAGGCGCTAAAGATAGTAATTTCGCTATTGATAAGAATGCTAAGAATAATAAAGGAATGAACACCCATGTTGAGGTGAATTCTGAAATTCCTATCTCAATGGATGAATTCTCCCAAGTACTCTTTAATGTTATAAACTAACTAATAAGTCAGGGAAGAACATTAAAGAGATAGTGAGGAAATGTGAGGATTAAGAAGACATTATTGCTTCCTTATCTCTTTATATCCACTTTCTTCAAGAAAAAGTTGAGTATCATGAGGGAAAGAATAACAAGTTCACTAAGATTTTAGATAAGTTAACTGTTGAATTATCATCTTTGAAAGAAGTTCAGGTTGTTGAACTGATAAGTGTATAATTACACTTATTATCATGACATTTTCAATCTTCAAACGATATGGTTTTTTTCATTTTATACTTAATATAAAAGATTTCACGTGGTATGTAGTTGTTTTTTATGCAAATGTAGAAACTAGGTGAATCTTGGGAGTAAAATGATCAAAGATGGAATTCTATGGAAAAAGTGTGAAAAAAGGTGTAAAAAGATGCATGGAATACAAGGATTTGGCTTAGGATCGAAGCTATCAAAGATCAGAAAAGTTGCAAAGAAGAATTATGAAGAAAATCATGGTTCACGATCGTGACACCCATTCACAGTTGTGATTTATTACTCTTCATAAGAAGAAAGTTACAAATCATTATTCATGATTACGATATGTGATTCACACTCGCGACTTGTGACGGTTATTGGTTATCTCTTTTCAACTACCAACAGCTAGAAAACAACTATCAACCTCCATCAATTGCCAACTGAAAAGACACCTTTTAGAAGTCAACCAATCATAAAAAGGTGCCTTTCCATTGTGGATGAGGATGAATCTTTGCATCCAATCATAATGAAGTGATGCAACCCTTCGCTAATGGATACGACTCTTCATTTAGATAGACATAACCCTTCGTACTCTATAAAAAGAGTTCAAATTCAACCAATTTCATGGCATGGTGTGGGCAATAAGTGTAGGCACTGAATAGTAGTGTGCGTGTATAGATAGAGAGTGAAAATATCTACATTCGCTATGTTCAAAGTCTTAGTGAGAAAAATGTATAAGTGATTCGATTCTTATTTCGATCACTATATTTCTACACAAATTCGAGCTTTTGTTGTATGAGTGTAATTGCAAAGAACTTATCAATAAAAGTTTTCGTTCTTTAACATTCTTTTATTCGATATTCACAAAGAATACCATCTTAGCGGAGGTTCTATACGAGTCGAGATTGAATTCAAAGTAGACGCAGGAATTGGGAGAATTGACGACTCCCATTAAAGAGTGGATACGGTTTGATCAACTTTAGCTTTCACTTGTATACCTTACAACTTTACTTTATTTTCTGCTTATACTTTCTATTTCAAAATTTATGGTATGTCTATGTGTCAAAACGAGTATTTCATCTTGCGTCATTTATATTAATCAAGTTATATGCTTTCAAGTTAACTTTAAGAGTGATTTTGGGGTTAGTAAGATTATGTATAATCACTAGATTTGTGATTATAACGTTGTTTAGTGAGCTAACAACTTTGGAATGGTAACTTGCTAAATATGGTTATGTGAGAGTGACCCATACTAAGGATAGTATTATACTTATCTAGGTTCTTATAAGTGTCATAATTCGTTTACCCTAGATTTAGAAAAGTCATCTCATGTGTTGCTCTGTGGTGAATTATTGAATATTAGGGTGTCTAGAACCGTATTTGTTGAAGTTATTTAGTGTATGAAATATTCTTGATGATTTTCCATGTCTTTCTCTAGTATACTTGTTCTTAGGAAATATCTATATAGTTTACATCTTCTCTAATCTATTCATGCATCTTTCTATTCATCAGTTTATCAACCAAACCATCCAAACCCTACAATTTATCTTATTTCTTTTGTTTCGTAACTCTAGTTGGTATTTAGAACCAAATTCCTTCCTTGTGGGATCGATATCTTTTAAAACTACATCGAAACTGTATACTTGTAGTGGTCACCATTTTTCTATTTTGATAAGTGGTATTGACAACACCTGTTTTTATTTTGAACTTTTATCTTATCGGTAGAAAAGTGGGGAATAAGGTTTTTTGCACCGTTACCGAATTTAAGCCTATCGGAACGAGTATAGTCAAAATCTTGCGATTAAGTTTTTGGCGCCATTGCCAGGGAAGGCAAGTGTGTTCTTGGAAATAAAAAATCTGGAGAATATGGTATATTTTCCTAATATATCTATTTGTTTCTTTCTTAAATTGTATAATTTGTCAATCCTAACTTGGATGTGATGAAAATATGAAATAATCATCTTAGAGGTGATACGTCATATTATTACATCTGAATTCTCGATAAATAGAAGATTTTCTTCTATTTTGCCTATTCGCTTTCACGACCCCCATTCGTGCTCGTGAATCCCTTATAAAAACTTTCTGTTTCTCAAAATCTGTAAGTCACGATAATTGCAATAGTTTAGCAGTTATTCGACGGTTATTCCTCACACCTCTATAAAATTGATGTAAGTGTGTTCATCAATTACTCACTTCTGCAATCTGAATCTCTACCTTTCTAATCACAAATCTTTTCCAAATATGAAATTACTTCAGTCATTTCATAATTTCTTTCATTTTACAATGGTTTTCGCAAACAAATCCAATTTAGTTCCGTCAACAAACCTACAAGAGTGGTACAAGGCCCCGTTCCTAATTCATTCTCATGAGGAAGGAGATCATTTTTAAGTTATCAAGGGTGCTAAATTTATAAGTTCCTATGCCATTAATAGGAACAGTTTCATCAACCTTGGAGTTTATGACAGAGCAATGTATTATCTGAGAATTCTTAACTTTGCCACTCAAATATGTCTCTGGGTAACAATGTGAACAATTATATGGAGATGTTGGTCACATTGGTATGGAAGAATGATAGGAAGAACTGCTTAATCTATCATCATCATGGGAAAGAGTATAAGTTGACACGGAAAGCTCTGGATAAGTATATGGAATTTCCAAGGGATTGCTATAACAAGATGCTTCCTGGATGGGATCCCTTACCAACATTGAATTGCCTGACTGGCCTAAACGAGTTCAAACAAGAATTTGCCTATAGCTAGTGGATTTGTGAGCCTTGTTTGCTCGCATTACACTTTTACTTAAGTGGAGCATTGTTTGGCAAGTCAACTTTTGATCTTGTCATTTCTGAAGAATTGTTTGTGATGGAAGCAATTTGGAATGGCACACCTGTTGATATTTCAGGGATTATGATGGATAAGCTCATCTTTACCACGTAAAATCCCGGAATGATGGAATACGGCAAATCTGTTGGGCCAGATTGTGAGAATGCCCTATGTCACTGAAGTCTTTATTGATGAAGATGAAATTCTAGAGTTAACTACGGAAGTTTTCTTCGAGTATGGATTTCTGGTCAGGTGCATCAGGGCTGATAGAATCACCCATGATTAGTAATCATCTGATAATAGAGTGGAAGCCAATAGACGAAGAGAAAGGGAAATTGCGAGGGAGGAAAAACGTAGAATAACCAACCTCCGGGGAAGGTTGAATGAACTTATGGAGGCGCAGATATCAATTCATAGGAAAATCGATGATTTTCAAACTCTAATGTTTGATGTCGAGCGAGATCTACGGGAATCTTCTTATAAGATTGACCTATTGATAGAATTGCTTTCCTCCGAATAATTATTAGCTTTTCACTTAGATTTAGGATTTTGTACAGTTTATTGTTTATTTGTTATTTGTTTACTTGTTCGTTTGTTTAATTGTTTGTTTGTTGATATATGTTGGGTGTGAAAATAGTAAATATTTATTATTTATATTTAAAATGTTTGTTTTTATAAGATTTTCTAGGACTAAGTCTAAAAATTGAAGAAATAGAAGGATTAAAGAAGTTCGCGACCGCAATTATAGATCGCGCCCGTGACATTATGCGGTAAAACCTTCTTTTCCCATTATGAAGAAAGTCACGATCAAAAAAGGCTTTTGCAATCATGACACGAGCAGAATATTACCGTTACAGATCGCGATTCAACACGTGATAAATGGCTGAAACTACCATTAACAGCTAGTTTGAAGGAAAAACGACTATATTGACTATTTTAACTAATCAATGACCTATTAGAACTCTATATAAAGGTTTAGATTTAATCCATAGCCACCACAACCTTTTACAAAGCTTAAAAAAGTTCTGATTCTCTATTCTTCTACATTCGAAAACCTTTCTTTCAACCTTTACATCAAAACCAATATGCCTCGTGTTAAGGTAGTCGTAAATAGAAGAGAATTCCCAAATTATCAACAAGATTATGATTGTCCTTTTCCCATTCGATAGTGAAGAAGGGAAAAGATTCCAATTCCTGAAGAAATTGGAGATCAACAGAATGATTTTTCTTGATTTGATTTTTTGGAGACTTTAGGACTCCATGAAGAAATGGGGATGTATCTTGTTGATCTTGGTTTAAGCACATTTGTGGGAATACGATTTCCACAAAATCATGATTAGATTTTAGAATGTCTGGTGTCAGTCGATTTTGAAGATTAAAGGAAGAGGGTGTTTCAATTTTGTAACCAAGGTAGACATTACACCGTCACAAGAGAGATGTTGGGTACTTGGTTTGGGTTTGAAATTGGAAATTCATCTAGCATGATGGATTCTTTTCAAGCAAATCAACTTTGGGTAGATTTAACGGGTAAGAGAAAACCTTCGATCCCAAAAATTCCCCAAATACACTTATAAAGGATGAGTGTATTCTTATACTACACAAATATCTTTCTACTTCGGTATTTTATCGAGTAGAAAACACCAAAGTCCAAAGAGAGATTTGTTTGTTCTTTTTTGTGCATTAAATAAGTAAAAAGTAGAGTACGTGGATATAATTTGGGATATGATGAGGAAAAATTCAACAAGCTTGAGAAACAAGATTGGGGCAGCTGAAATTATCACCGCTATTATCTTGGGTGCCCGAAACGAACTCCCCTATGTCCAACAACTGGGTGAGTATTTTTGTTATATGGATGGGAATTACTTGAAGAATACCGAACTTCTTCAGGAGAATAATGGTGTCTATTCCTTCTACTCCTACTCCAACCGCACCAAGAAGTTAATCTCGACTCGTGAAGATTCTTCCGTTGGCCCATCTAATCTTACTTCTAGACGTCATCCTGGCAAGGCTTTGATGATCGAAGAAGAAGATGAAGAAGAAGAAGATGAAGCTCCAGAAGATTGGAAGGCGAGTATGCAACAGAAATTGGACAATTGCCAAGCGGAGCTTCGAATAATGAAGAAAGACAAGAAGATTCTAAAGAAAAGTAATAAATCGATGCTTCGAAAATTACCATCCTTCTTTAGAGAACAAAATTGTTTATTTACTCCTAGTCCCCCGGATTCTCCTTCTCAATGAACAAGTTTACTCTTTTCCTTATTTTTTCTTATTCAAATTTTTAGACTAGTTGTTTATTTTTAGTTTTTAGATTTTCAATTTAATAAAGTCTCTCACAAAGAGGACATTGTGTTCTTTATTGTGGGGGGGCAATTGTAAAATCCCAAAAATCCAAAAAAATTATATAAAATTAAAAAAATTGAAGAATTTGAAAATTTTTCTTGATTTTGTGTTATTTATACATTATCCATACCTATGCTATACTAACATATGTTCCAAGTTATTATGTGTGTTAGGTATTTCAAGTTTGATGTTTGTGCATATTTCGAACAAATTGCTTCGAGTATGACCACACGTTGAGAGTGTGAGCGCTTTTGGCACAACATTTAGCATTTGGCAAGGATGAGTTGTGAGTAACATTCAAAAGGAACATTTCAAGTAGGTTTCGATATATATTTCAATGCAACATAAATTAGTATAAGTTATATAGTTTTAGTTTAATGCTACCGATAAGTTTTAAGTGGAGTAATATCTAGTAGTATTCTTACCATGAGTTTTATATGCAATTCTCAAATATGTCTTATAAGTATTGAGTGTGTTTAAAGTGTTGAGAAACTATAGCCATATTACTTTGAAAATGATCAATAAAGGATGAGGGTATTAAGAGAGAAAAAATCAAAAGAAAGAGAGTATAACCAATGAGTTATGCAAAAGGTGAGGAATGGTACGGAGCAGAAATTGCAACCATTCAATGAGTGAAAAAAGAAAAAGTAGCATAGCACGAAAAATGGGTTCTAAGTAGCATAGCATGAAAAATGGGTTCTAAGTACAAATCTGTACTTCAAAAACATATTCTTAAAAGAAAAAAAATGAGAGAAAGTGGTATAGAGCATAAAATGCAACCACTAAAAAAGGGGAGAGTGGTATGGAGCATAAAATGCAAAAACTAAGAGTGTTTTTAGCATCCAAGGTTACCTAAAAATGCCTTGAGATCAAACTTTCCAAAGTGTGCTCCTTTTGTCCTTTATACTTTATACTATACTTGAGAGAAGGAAATTTTCAAGTGAGCATATAACACTTATATGAAGACTCAATTTGGTTAACCCTCCATTAAGGGCAAAGGTATGCAACTGGACTATATAAATTGCACATTACTAATTTGTGGAAAATTTTGAATTTTTACTTTTATTTTATGCAACATGGGAATGTGATACTCACTATGATAGTCTTTCACCAAATGAGGTATGAACTTGAATTACTATTTTATACACTTCTATTGTGTTTACTTTGAGGATAAGGAAAAACTTAAGTGTGGGGGTGTGATAAGTGTATAATTACACTTATTATCATGACATTTTCAATCATAAAACGATATGGTTTTGTTTCATTTTATACTTCATATAAATGATTTCATTTGGTATGTAGTTGTTTTTTATGCAAATGTAGAAACTAGGTGAATCTTGGGAGTAAAATAATCAAAGATGGAATTCTATGGAAAAAGAGTGAAAATGGTGCAAAAAGATGCGTGGAATACAAGGATTTGGCTTAGGATCAAAGCTGTCAAAGATTGGCAAAGTTGTAAAGAAGAATTATGAAGAAAATCATGGTTCATGATCGTGACACCCATTCGTGGTCGCGACTTGTTACTCTTCATAAGTAGAAAGTTACAAATCATTATTCACGATCGTGACATGTGATTCGCGCTCGTGACTTGTGACGGTTATTGGTTATCTCTTTTCAACTACCAACCACCAGGTAATAACGATCAACCGCCATCAACCACCATCAACTACGAACCGAAAAGACACCGTTTAGAAGTCAACCAATCATAAAAAGGTGCCTTTCCATTGTGGATGAGGATAAATCTTTGCATCCAATCATAATGAAGTGATGCAACCCTTCGCCAATGGACACGACTCTTCATTTGGATAGACGCAACCCTTCATACTCTATAAATAAAGTTCAAATTCAACCAATTTTGTGGCATGGTGTGGGCTATAAGTGTAGGCATTGAATAGTAGTGTGCATGTGTAGATAGAGAGTGAAAATATCTAGATTTCACTACGTTCAAAGTCTTAGTGAGAAAAATGTATAAGTGATTTGATTCTTATTTCGATCACTATATTTCTACACAAATTTGAGCATTTGTTGTATGAGTGTAATTGCAAAGCACTTATCAATAAAAGTTATTCGATATTCACAAAGAATAGCATCATAACTGAGGTTCTGTACGAGTCGAGATCGAATCCAAAGTAGATGCAGTAATTTTGGGAATTGATGACTCCCATTAAAGAGTGGATACGGTTCGATCAACTTTAGCTTTCCCTTGAATACCTTACAACTTTACTTTGTTTTCTGCTTATACTTTCTATTTCAAAATTTATGGTATGTCTATGTGTCATAATGAGTATTTCTTCTTGCATCATTTATATTAATCAAGTTATATGCTTTCGAGTTAACTTTAAGAGTGATTTTGGGGTTAATAAGATTGTGTATAATCACTAGATCTGTAATTATAACACTGTTTAGTGAGCCAACATTTTTCGAATGGTAACTTGCTAAATATGGCTATGTGAGAGCGACCCGTACTAAGCATAGTATTATAGTTATCTAGGTTCTTATAAATGTCATAATTCGTTTACCCTAGATTTAGAAAAGTCATCTCATGTGTTGCTTTGTGGTAAATTATTGAATATTAGGGTGTCTAGAACCATATTTGTTGAAGTTATTTAATGTATGAAATATTCTTGATGATTTTGCATGTCTTTCTCTACTATACTTGTTCTTTGGAAATATCTATATAGTTTAATCTTCTCTAATCTGTTCATGCATCTGTCTATTCATCAGTCCATCAACCAAACCATCCAAACCATATAATTTATCTTATTTCTTTTGTTCCGTAACTCTTGCTGGTCTTTAGAATCGAATTCCTTCCCTGTGGGATCGATATCTTTTAAAACTACATCGAAACTGTATACTTGTAGTGGTCACCATTTATCTATTTTGATAAGCGGTATTGACAACACCTGTTTGTATTTTGAACTTTTATCTTATCAGTAGAAATGTGGGGAACAAGGTTTTTGGCATCGTTACCAATTTTAAGCCTATCGGAACAAGTATAGTCATAATCTTGCGATCATGAAGTGCTTCACAGTACTTAGTACATTTTGGAATTAGCAAACTGTTCGCCACTTTTCTACTGATAAGTTTAATCAATAATGGTTCCAAAATCTCGTGAACTATTGGCTAATAACTGCGCCAAAAACTTGTTCACAAATGAATGTAGGTGTTGTCAATACCTCTTATCAAATAGAAAAATGATGATAACTGCAAGTATACAATTGCGATGTAGTTTTAAAAGATATCGAATCCACAAGGAAGGGACAAGGTCTAAAGATAAACTAGGGAAGAATAAAAGAAAATAAAATAGTGTAGAGATTTTTATGGATAGGAAAATTAGAATGAAAAGTTGAGCAGATATAGATGTGATAGATTAGAGACTCTAAATAAATAGATTTTCACTACAGACAAGTATAGCAAAGAAAACATGTAAGATCAATGAAGTGTTACGACACACTAGACTAATCTAACAAACCGGTTCAACATACTCAAATGTTCAATAATTTGCCGCAGAGCAATACATGAAATAACTTTTCTAAACCTAGCGTAAACGAGATAAGACTGTTACATAAACCTGGACAACATCAACACTATGCTTAGTACGGGTCGCTCTCACATAGCCACATTTAGCAAGTTACCATTCCAAAAATGTTGGCTCACTAACCAGCGTTATATCACAGATCCAGTGATTTACATGATATTGTTAACCTCGAAACTACTCTTAAAATTAACGCCAACGTATATAACTTGATTAACATAAAAGACTTAGCACGAAATACACATTATGACACATAGACATATCATAAACTTTGAAATAGAAAGTATAAGTAGAAAGCAAAGCAAAGTTGTAAGGTATGCAAGTGAAAGCTAAAGTTGATCAAATCATATCCACTCTTTAATGGAAGTCGTCAATTCCCGCAATTCCTGCGTCTACTTTGAATTTGGTCTCAGCCCATACAGAACCTCCGCTAGGATGCTATTCTTTGCGAATATCGAACAAACGAATATTGAAGAACGAGAACGTTTATTGATAACTGATTTGCAAGTACACTCACGCAACAATCGCTCGAGAATATAGAGAAACATTTTCTCGCTAATACTTAAGAACGTAGCAAATCTAACTATACACACACACACTATATTTAACCTTTTCTTTTCTCTGCACTTCCTTTATTGCACTGAAGGCATACTACCATGAAATTGGTTGGCATTGGAGCCCTATTTATAGAGTTTCAAGGGTTGCGTCTATCCAAACGAAGAGTCACATCCATTGGTGAAAGATTGCATCTCTTCAATGTGATTGGTTGAGAGGCTTTGATTCAATCCGCAATGGATAGGCACCTTTTCATGATTGGTTGACTCCTAATAAGTGTCTTTTCGTTGATAGTTGGTGGCGGTTGATCATGCTTATATAGCGGTTGGTAGTTGAGAAGATAATACCAGAAAACCGTCCATGTTGCGACCGCGATATGTGATTCGCGACCATGAACCTTTGATTGGCAGATTTCTATTTCTGAAGTGAACAGGTCACGACCGTGAATTGAGTTTTCTTTAGAAATCTCCTTGTAACTTCACCGATCTTCGACAGCTTCGATCCTAAGCCAAATCTTGAAGTTCCACGCATCATTTTGCTCCTTTTTCATTCTTTTTTCATAGAATTCCACTTTAGTTCATTTTACTCCCAAGATTTACCTAGTATCTACATTTGTATAAAAAACAACTACATACCACGTGAAATCTTTTATATGAAGTGTAAAAATGACTAAAACTATAGTGTTTATTATATAAAATTATGATGATAATAAGTGTAATTATACACTTATCACCACTCTCTCATTTTTTTCTTTTAAGCATATGTTTTTGAAGTACTTTGTAATTTGCACCCATTTTTTGTGCTATGCTTTCTTTTCTTTTTTCACTCAATGAATGGTTGCAGTTTCTGCACTTTACCATTCCTCACCTTTTGCATAACTCATTAGTTATCTTCTCTTTCTTTTGATTTTTCATTAATACCCTCATCCTTTATTGATCAATTTCAAAGTATTATGGCTATAGTTTCCCTACACTTTAAACACGCTCAATACTTATAGGACTTATTCGAGATTTGCACATAGAACTCATAGTAAGAATACCATTAGATATTACTCCACTTAAACTTATCGGAAGCACTAAACTAGAACTATATAACTTATAGTAATTCATGTTGCATCGAAATATAAATCGAAACTTACATGGAATGTTGCTCTCGAATGTTATTCATCACTCATCCTTGCCAATAATGTTATGCTACTAACGCTCAAATTCAACATGTACTCAATTTTTGCACTAACATCAAACTTGTAAAACCTAACACTCACAATAACCTTGGATAATTGTTAGTAAAGTATAAGAAATGATAATGTATAACTTGCACAAAAATCAACAAAAATTTTCAAGTTCTTCGATTTTTTTTATTTTTATTCATTTTTTTGGATTTTACGGGATTTTTACAAATGCCCCCCCACACTTAAAGAACACAATGTCCTCATCGTGAGACATTTAATAAAAATCTAAATTAACAACTAAAACTACTCTAAAAATTATTGAAAAAATAAAGTAAGAAAAATAGATTAACCCGTTTAGTGTGAAGGAGAATCCGGTGTACTAGGAGTGAATTGACAATTTTATTTTCTAAAGAATGGAAGTTATTTTCAAAGCATCGACTTCTTACTTTTCTTTAGAATCTTCATGTCTTTCTTCATAACTCCAAGTTCGGCTTGGCAATTATCCAACTTAAGTTGCATGCTATCCTTCTAATCTTTCGAAGTTTGTCATCTTCATCTTCTTCCTCTATTTTGGTCATCGGGGCTTTTCCTCTTCTATGGCTGACGGATGTATTTGATGGTCCAGTGGAAGAATCTTCTTGAGTCAAATTGACCTTCTTGGTGCAGTTGGAGTAGGAATAGAGAGAATAAACACCATCATTTTCTTGTAGAAGTCCGGTTTTCTTCAAATAATTTCCATCCATATACCGAAAATACTCACCTGGTGGTTGAACATAGGGGAGTTCACCTCTTGCTCCTAAGACTATGGTGTTGATAATTTTAGCCGCTCCAATTTTACTCCTCATGCTCGTCGAGTTCTTCTTTATCATATCCCAAATTATATCCACAATTTTCTCCTTTTGCTTCATTATAGCACATGAAAGAACAAACAAGTCCTTCTTTTGAACTTTAGTATTTTTTACTCGACAAAATACCAAAGTGGAAAGGTATTTGTGGAGAAGAAGAATACATTCATCCTTAATGAGTCTGTTAGGAGAATTTTTGGGATCGAAGACTCTCTTACCCGATATATTTTCCCAAACTCGATTATGTTGAAATGAGTCTATCATGCTTGATGAGTTGACAATCTCGAAACCGAACCAATCACCCATCATCTCTCTTGTGACGGTGTATTATTGTCCTTGATTCCAAAACTTAATCGCCCTCCTCCTTGAATCTTCATAATCGAATGTCACCAAACATCGAGAATCCAATCTCGATTTTGTGGGAACCGCATATTCACAAATTTCAAAAGGCCAAGGATGGAAAGGTAGGCTTCCATCTCTTCTCGGAGATTAAGAGTTTCCAAGAAAACCAGATCGAAGAATATCATCCCGGTGATATCCAATTTGCTTAGCTTTTTAAATCTCTTACCCTCTTCTCTTGTCCTTAACGAGAATGGACAATCGAATTCTTCTTGAATCGATCGTGTACCTCTCCTTTGTGCTACTCTTTTCACACAAGTCATGTTGGTTTGAAGATAAAGGAGTGAAAAAAAAGGTTTAGATACTTGATTATAGAAGATTAGAAATTTTAGGAATATGAAGTTTTTTAGAAGGTGTGGTGGCTAGGGTTCAACTTCAACCTATTTATAGACGTTTAAGGGGACTCTAATTGGTCATAAATGGGGTTATAGCCATTTAGGGTCAAAACTAGCCGTTAATGGTGGTTTTAGCCATCTGTCACGTGCTAGTTCGTGATCTGTAACGGTTATAATTTTACCATGTCACGATCGCGAAGGCCAATCGCGATCGTGACTCTTCTCATGAAAGAAACAAAAAGTTTTTCTACCCAGTGTTCATGAGATCGAAATATATCGCGGTTACGAGCCTCTTTGTTCTTCAAATCCTTCAATTTTTAGACTTTGTACCTATAAAAACTTAGAAACAAAAACACAAGCAAACTTTTTTAAATACAAATGATAAATATTTACTATTATACCTTGGGAATTCATGGTAAAGATAGCAATTAAACATCAACATCTTGTTGTTCAAATTTTCATTTATAAAAAACAAAGATTTACAAACTAGCACGAAAACACAAATAAACAAACAAACAAACACGTAAAACATAACTAAACGGAAAGAAAAACTATACAAGATTCTAAATCGAAAAGAAAAGATGAAATTTTAGTCTAGGGGAAATGATCCTATCATATAATTAATTTCGTAGTAAGATTCCCTCAAATCTTGCTCAACATCAACCAGTAAAGTACGAATGTCTTCGATTTTTCTACGGATTGAAATTTGTCCTTCCATAAGATCAATTAATCTTTGATAGAGGTTGGAATTTCTTCTGATTTCTCCTTGCCTATTTTCCCTTTCTCTCTCTCAATCTACTTCCACCCTTTCTTCCCATGGCTTCCAGCCATAAGTTATTCTATCTTCTCCAATGTTCCTTATTAAGAAATTTTTCTCAAAGAAGACTTCCATTGTTAATTCCGGAATTACGTCCTCACTATTGAAAATTTCTGTAAACTAAGGTAATCTCCCTACTTGGCCCAACAGATTAGCCATTGTTCGACACCCATATTCGATCAATTCAGGATTTTACGCTACAGACATAAGTGTTTCCATCATAATCCCAAAGACATCGACAGGTGTGCCCTCCAGAATTGCTTCCAAGATAAACAATTCTTCAAGAATGACAGTATCGGAATTAGACCTACCAAACAGTGCACCACTTAAATAATAGTGCAATGCCAACAAACAAGGATCACGAATCCACCTACTATAGGCAAATTCTTGTTTGTATTCAGTTTGGCCCATCAAACAATTCCATGCTGGTACAGGATTCTAACCAAGAGGCATCTTATAGAAACAATCTTTTGGAAATCCCAAATACTTCTCTAAAGCCTTTCTCCTGATCTTGTACTCTTTCCCATGGTGGCGATAGATTAGACAATTTTGTCTATCATTTCTCCATGCCACTATGACCAGCATTTCCATGCAATCACTCAAACTATTTCCGAGGGTCAAGTTGTAGTAAATGAAAAAATTAAGTACTTGGAGATAGTACATAACTCTGTCAAATATACCCAAATAAGTAAGATTGTTCCTATGAATTGTATAGGAACTTTTAAATTCAGCAACTTGAATAAATTCATAATGATCTCCCTCTTCCTCCAAATAGATTGGGAATGGCGCTTCGTACCACTCCTGGATATTCTTTGGCTGAAAAACACTGGGTCTCGTCGGATAAACCATTTAGACGAAAGAAAATTTGTAAGAAATGAAAGGATATTTGATTTGGAAGAAGTATTGATTTGAAAGGAAGAATTATGATTGAAGGAGTAGATGATTGATGAACAGACGTGCATCAATGTATAGAGATTAGTGGAATAACTGTCGAATAACTACTCAACCGCTGCAGTTATCGAACGTATCGCAATCGCGAGACTAAGTCGCAAGCGTGACTTACAGAATTTTGAAAATAGAAAGTTGGTAGGGGAATTCACAAGCGTGATAAACAGTGGCGAACGTGAATAGGAAAAAATAGAAGAAAATATTCTAATGGTCAATAATTAAGATGGAAAATTATGATGAATCACCCTAAAGATGATTATTTCATAATCTTTTCACATCTAGAATGAGATTTAGAAAATTGTATGGTACAGGAAATAAAACAAATAAATAAAAACTTTAGAACTTACTTACCTTCCCAGGAAAATATCTTCAGAACACGATTGCCTTCCCCTGCAATGGCTCCAAAAACTTGATCGCCACTTTTCCACTGATAAGTTTAATCCCTTAATGGTTCCGAAAACTTATTCGTGAAACTTGGCTATACTTGTCCAATAAGTATTATCCTTAATAATAATGCCAAAAACTTGTTCACGAAAAATGTAGGAGTTGTCAATACCCCTTATCACATAGAAAAATGATGATAACTGCACATATACAGTTGTGATGTAGTTTTAAAAGATATCGAACCCACAGGGAAGGAATAGCTCTGAAGATCAACAAGGAAAGACAAAGTAAAGGAAAAATAAAAATAGTTTTGAGATTTTTAAAAAGGAAGATCAGAATGAAAGTTAGAGTAAATATAGATCTGATAGATGAGAAACTCTAAATACATAGATTTTCACTACGAACAAGTATTGCAGAGAAAACATGCAAGTTTAACAAAGATGTTACGGTGCACTAGACTAATCTAACAAACCCGGTTCAACACATTCAGATGCTCAATGATTCGCCGTAGAGCAACACATGAAATTACTTTTCTGATCCTAATGCAAAAGAGATAAGACTATTATATAAACCTGGATAACGTCAATACTATGTTTAGTACGGGTCGCTCTCACATAGCCACATTTAGCAAGTTACCATTACAAAAATGTTGGCTCACTAAACAGCGTTATATCACAGATCCAGTGATTATACACAATATTGTTAACCCCGAAACTACTCTTAAATTAACGCCAACGCATATAACTTGATTAACATAAAAGACTTAGCATGAAATACGCATTATGACACATAGACGTATCATAAACTTTGAAATAGAAAGTATAAGTAGAAAGCAAAGCAAAGTTGTAAGGTATGCAAGTGAAAGCTAAATTTGATCAAACCGTATCCACTCTTTAATGGGAGTCATCAATTCCTGCAATTCCTGCGTCTGCTTTGAATTCGATCTCGGCCCGTATAGAACCTCCGCTAGGATGCTATTCCTTGCGAAAATCGAACAAATGAATATCAAAGAATGAAAACTTTTATTGATAAGTGATTTGCAAGTACACTTAAACAGTAATCGCTCGAGAATATAGAAAAATCTAGTGATCGAAACAAGTATTCAAATCACTTGAACATTTTCTCACTAACACTTAAGAACGTAACGACTCTATATCTATACACACACTATATCTCTCTATAATTGCACTTTAATGTTTTCCTTTCTGGTGGTGCTCCGAAGGCATTCCACTGCACAAAATTTGTGAGGGGTTAGAGCCCTATTTGTAGAGTTTGAAGGGTTGCGTCTATCCATATAAAGGGTTGTGTCCATTGGTGAAAGATTGCATCTCTTCATTGTGATTGGTTGAGAAGCTTTGATTTAATCCACAATGGATAGGCACCCTTTCATGATTGGTTGACTCCTGATAGGAGTTTGTTCGTTGGTAGTTGATGGCGGTTGATGGCGGTTGAACATGCTTATCTGGTAGTTGTTAGTTAAAAAGATAAAACCAGAAAACTGTCCATGTCGCAACCACGATATACATGTCGTGACCTTGAATCTTTGATTGGAAATCTTCTGCTTTTGAAGTAAACAAGTCACGATCGCGAATGATTGTCACGACCATGAATTGAGTTTTACTTAGAATTCTTCTTGTAACTTCACCGATCTTCGATAGCTTCGATCCTAAGCCAAATCTTTATGTTGCACGCATCTTTTTACACCTTTTTCACTCTTTTTTCATAGAATTCCACTTTGGATCATTTCACTCCCAAGATTTACCTATTATCTGAATTTGCATAAAAAACAACTACATACCACATGAAATCTTTTATATGAAGTGTAAAAATGACTAAAACTACAGTGTTTATTGTATAAAACTAATGTGATAATAAGTGTAATTATACACTTATCATTTTCTCATCTACATTTGCCCATAAATGGGAAAGATCTTCTTAATTTACATTTTTACAAACTCTAAATTTTTGCGACAAAGCTCCTTCTCCTTCCTAATTTCTAGTGAGTTAATCTTCTCTTTATAATGACCATTATATATGCATCTAGTTTTTCTTCATTTAGTTCGTCATTTAATATCGGGGTTGCTTCTTCCAACTCTTTTTGATCCGTCCATGCCATTCCTATTATACATTTGAATGTCTACCAAGAATAAGAAGGAGGTAAAGTTCCTGAAAGAACATGAAATGCCCCTTTGCTCCGCCACCTCTTCTTTTTCTCGGTTGAGGTTATCGGAATCCTACATCCAATCAAACCTCATGCTCCTTCTAATAACCATTGCAGTGTATAATTTCGATCCATCCCTAAATAAGAATAAAAATTTTGAAACGATTATGAAGTCAATGTTCTTGTTAGGTTCTCTATCTTAGTGGGCGAGGTAGAGAGTTATATGGAGATGCTGACTGACCGACCAAGGGTACTTAGATCAGTCCTTTGCCCCTCTAATACCATGGATGCCCCGCCAAAGAAGACCTTCGCTCTCTTTGGGCTTTATGTTAATTATGAATTCCAACTTCAAAGAGGAAGGGATGGCTACAGCTTCGGTCTTAAGGGACTTTAACATTTCTTCTAGGCAAGGGTTACCTAACTCCATGCTAAAGCTGCTTTTTCTGAATAAACTATGCTCGAATATGGGTATATGGTTAAATGGGGTTATATTCTAACGCTTCTTTCATCCCATACAGATTTATGGGGAAATCTCCTCTATTGGAGCTCCTAATCGACCTGCCTAAAGATACCCCAACTATTGAAGAAAAAGGGCTCAGTAAGGCTCCCCAAGGATAAATGGTTTTGCATCCATTTAATTGGGGAGGCTAATAAGAGGTTTGGAAATGTGCTTTTTCACAAAAGTCGATTTCCTTTTCTTACCTCTTAGAATATGGTACATGGGAACCCCGGCATTATGGATACGATGATTTCCTACTCGAGATTCAGGGTCGAGCGATTCATTTTTTGGATACAATGAGCTTCAATGCATAAATTGGACCGATTCTAATATGATACTTTGCCACCAGCATTATAGATACCAAGAGACATCACCCCAAGTCATCGAGCTTGTCAAAGTTCTTGAGGCTGAGCTTCAATGTTAGTGTTATTTTTCCTTTATATTCCTTTTTTACTTTTGCTTTTCTTTTTGTAGGTATGTTTAAATTAATGCCCTTCCATGAACTTCTACAAGCCACATCTTTGAAAATAGGTAAGAAGAAGAAGAGGGTACCCAAGCTTGTTGGGGTTAATGCTAAGGCTTCTAGGATAGAGGTGTTGATAAGTCTGGCTCGCTCGAGAGCTGGTCTCGAGAAGTGGATGGCTATACATGTAGAAAGTGGTGGGCTAGTCAAGCTAACCTTACCATCATGGTCAAGGGCGCCACCACTTTGGAGGTTGATGATACCCTACTTAAGGAGCATGGTGTTGGTGCTAGTGTGGAGGAGCTCGAGACTAACATCTAACTGAATGACAATGATGAAGTTGATATTGAGGACCTTCTGATCGAGACTATTGCTACGCCTCTTGCCAATATGAATAGGATGGATAAGGGGAAGGACCCTATCATCCCTCACTTGGTTGGGGTGGGGCAGGAATTTGACCCTCTTGCCACTAAGGACCTTTGTTTTGGATAAAGCATCATTTTGATGATCAAATGGACTAACTTTCTCCCTTAAGGAAGAATTTGAGATTGGATCAACTTACTCTCAAGAAATTTATAACAACCAAGTTGATGTCCCCTCTGGGGGTGAGGAAATTATTTATGATTAATTCTCTTTTTTCTTTGTTTGGTCTTGACTTGTAATTGACCTTGTCATTATAGGTGTGGGAAGCTAACTTGGGTTTGAAGTCAAGCTTGATGATGACCGAATAGTCAACTGATTTGCTAGTTTAATTCACCTTCCCATCGAAGTGACTTCTCTCAATAACAAGAACACTAAAAAGTTTGTTTCTCGACACTTAGCTCACATCCTTCAGGTAAAATGACCCTTTATATACATATTCTTATTCCCCCCCTTTATAT
>CATIWQ010056518.1:0-46055 GCA_949673415.1 Euphorbia schlechtendalii | reverse complement strand
CCAGATTCCTAATATTTTTTATACAATACTTTTGTAGAATTCTTTTTTACATGTTGTAATCACTTTCTAATGCATTTTCATTACTTTTAAGATTATAGTTGTTTGTTTATTGCTATGGAAATAAACTTTTGACATGTATTTATGTTCCTACCATACTTTCATAACAAAATTAACACTTATTGTTTATCCTACCAGTTACATACCACTTATATACCAGTTTCTTACCAGTTGAAAAAATATTTTCAAAAAAGTATATCACAATGGATGGCGTTTCGAAGATAAAAATGAGATGAACAAAAAACTCTAAAACATCATGTCAAAAAAATGAGCATTTTAAGAGATAATGACGAAATAAGATAAGAAAATTAAAAAATAAATGTAAAAGGTAATGGAGATGAACACAGAAACTTTGGAGCGTATAGAAACTAAATATGAAACTTCACTGATCAAATAAATTAGGACACTTGGACTGAAATTATTCGTAGCTTTCAACCCATTTATATAACTTCCTCCAAAATTAAAATGGGGAAACCTGCAGGGTTCCAAATCCCATTTTCAATTTCTTCGGCCCAGTTCTATTGCGATCACAGCCGACCGCCGCACGCGCTTACCCTCGCCGCCATCGCCTTACTTCAGTCCAGCATCCTTCTTCTTACTAGCGATTTTCTTCGACAAAAGCTTGTTCACTCTATTTGGTTCAGTTCAAGGTGAGTTGGCTTGTTCTGTCTTTCTGCCTTATCTGAAATGCTAATTTGAAGCTGTCGAATACGGAATTTCAATTCTTTCTCAGTAATTTACTTGTTTCTGGTTGATTGCTCACTTTGTTCGTAAATATAATGCATTAGAGCTATAGTTAGATTGAAATTTTTTGTCCTGTGGTGAGGAGATTAGGCTTCCTGCGCTCTTTTCTTTTTTTTGTTAGTTTACAAAGCAGGTTGAGTTGGGTTTATTAATGGAACCCATGAAGGGAAAATAGAGTAAAATTGTTACCTTTCTATGATGCAATGAAAAAAGAGCAAAAGACCAGATTTTTAAATTAGAAGAACGTTATCTTTGTTTTTGGGTGTATAGAGATAGAGATGAGAAGAATGGATCATCTAGATAAAAATGTCCCCAATACATCATTTAGACTGAGTTTCTAGTGGAATTTTTCAATACATGCTTTATTCCTATCTATTTTTAGCTTTATTGTATTCCAAATCTGTTCTGTTTCTTGCTTTCAATTCACGTGCATACTGTAGATGCTAATGCGTTTTGTGCGCTTTTGAGTTTATACATTCAACTGACGATCTAAGAAATATTGGGTAACTTGCTTTAAGCTTTCCTTTAGAGTGTACATATATGTATTGATTTTGGTTCTTAGCTGATCTGATTATATGAACTATTCTCTTGTAGTTTGTGGGCTTCAAAAATTTAGTTTATATACAATGTTGTTCATCTTTCTGTGCCAAATAAGGTACAAGATTTCCCAACTTTTTTGTTTTTGATATGTAAAATTTACCTGAACATTTTCTTGTGCTGTTTTGTTTGCTGTCAACATTTTTAACCTGAGCCCTGCAATGCCTAAAAAGGGATTTCACCAAATCTATTGTTAATTACCCACATAAGTTCCTAATTTGGGGTGTTAATGAACAAAAGAAAATATTTCGGGTCAAGTTGACTTTCTTTAAAAATTGAGGCAGTTTAGGCCCTGTTAATTGAATCGAATTGAAATCAAGTGGATTGAACTGGACTGAGCTGAATTGATTTGTAGTTCAAGAGAACGGGAGCAAGTCCATCCATTCTCAATTTTTCATTCCCCAAACCCCATTTTGGAAGATAAGTGTATTTTTTACAACCATCTTCCCCATTTTCTATTCCCCAAACCAAATTCACTTTAAAATAATAATATTTTGTTATCAAACTAACAAAAACTAAAAACAATATAAAAAACATAAAATAATATTATTTTATTTAATTCCCCAAAAAGTAATATTGTTTTATTCAATCCCCAAAATTGGGGAATGAATCATTCTCCATATTTGGAGAATCCCATTTTGGAGATATACCATATGAGGAATGGTTGACTTGACCATTCCCCATTTTGGGAATTCCCCAAAATGGGGAACCATTGTAGTTGCTCTAATAGTAATCATAGCCTTTATCCACCCTGAAAAGTAACAGGAGACTCGTTTTTTTTATAGGTTCAAGGGAAAAGTTCCAGATATTGGTGTGAAAGCCGAATGTCACTTCGCAAACCACCGCTTCCCCGAATGCTACTCGACAACGTTTCGTGCATGAGAAATGTGCAACAAATCCTACGGCACGTGAATGTCTCGATTCACGACGGAGGGACCCTCGTCCTCACCGGAAGCAACGGCTCGGGCAAGAGCACCTTCTTACGAATGCTCGCCGGCTTCTCCAAGCCGTCCGTCGGCCAAATCCTCTGGAACGGCCACGACATAACGGATTCCGGAATCTTCCACCAGTACAAGCTCCAGCTCAACTGGCTCTCCTTGAAAGACGCCATCAAGGACCACTTCACCATGCTCCAAAATGTGCAGTGGTTCGAGCTTCTAGAAGGCAAGCACGGGAATTCGATGCCTGTCCTCGAGCTGATGGGGCTCGCGAGGCTGGCGTAGGACAAGCCGAGGATTTTGTCGATGGGGCAGCGAAAGAGGCTACAACTGGCGAGGCTGTTGGCTATTGACAGGCCGATTTGGCTGCTCGACGAGCCGTCTGTCGCGTTGGACGATGATGGTGTGAAGTTGTTGGAGTATGTTATTGCCGAGCATCGGAAAAAGGGGGGCATTGTGTTTGTTGCGACGCATTTGCCGATCGAGATCGAGGACCCGTTTTATCTAAGGCTGCCGCCTAGGTTTCCACGAAGGATGACTTTGGTAGATATGCTTGACCGTGCTGATATATCGTAAGCCGGAGGTGAATTTTGCTTAGTTAAATCAAGAGGTACATTTCATTCGGTAGTAGCTTAAGAATAAGGGATTGTCAGATCATAGTTGATAAATTTACTGTCATGAATTCAATTTTCGCAAGACAATCGTTATTGATTGAACTCAGAAAGAAAATATTTAAGGCTCGCTATGAATCGGGATTATAAATTCGGAGTTTGTGCGTTCATGTTATAGAACTTATGTTTGTTAATAAAGTTACTTGGTTTCATTTTTGTGTCAGCAAAGCTATTATAAATGTCAAAATTTAACACCTAGATGATCAAGATAACTTAATATATAATCTTGAATGTCAGTTATTTTTATAATAATCTAAAAAGTTTCAGCTTAACAATGTATGCAAGATGATAAAGTTTTTACTGTTTGTATGGAGTTTGGTTAGTACATTAAAACTAGTGTTGATTTAATCGAGCGTAGCTAATTTGACATACATTTTAACTAACATTTCAAAGTTAAAGTTAAAGATAAAGATCACGAGTCCAATAAACAATTCCTTTAAAATCCATATTTATATAAAAAAATTAGCGTTGACTAAAAATATCATTATCAATGAATTGGAGTTAAGGTATGTTTGAATTGCATGACTAGATCATGGAATATAACAAAAATAATTAATGTGAAATTTGATAAATACAAATAATTTATCACCATATCATTTTTTTTCTATTCATATATACCCTATCCCATCTCTGAACCAAATGTCACCATAATAAAACTACGGTGACATAATTTTAAAACTTTAAGTGATCATAGATGCACAGATTCCATATAACGCATACCTTTGGTAAATTTACTTTTTCCTTCCACACAGATTCCATATAACGCATACCTTTGGTAAATTTACTTTTTCCTTCCACCACAAACTATAAACAAAAGGAATAAATAGTCCAATCAGATGGCTCAACTGGAAAAAAAAATTGAAGTACAAGAACTCAACTAACGTAGCACCAAAAAAATCACTAATTAACATAACATGAGAAGTTCCAGATGAACATTTCAAAGCTTAAACATATGAGGTTTAAACACAACAGTTTTATTACAACAAAATAAACATATGAGATTGAGGTTAAGTTCAGGTTCAGTAAGCAAATCTCACCAAGGAAGAGCTTTTCTCATTCTTCAGCAGCACTGGCAGCACTCAAATCCACACTCAGATCAAGAGCCTGATTCACAAACAAACATATTCAATGTAACAAAATAGGACCTTTGTTATTTATTTGTAAACATGGCTTTTATTAGAGTAAGGGTAATTATGTAAATTACTTGGTCAAAATGGGAGAGTCAGATCCTTAAAAATAAGAAGGCAAGAGCTCCTTGTTTTTTCTCCATATAAGTTACTTTTTAGCAGTGTTTTAAAAATCGGGCTAGGCGGGAGAATTTTCAGTTAAAATTTGTCCCCTGTTTCAAAAGTCGGCCTAGGCGGCGCTTATGTACGAATTTTTAAACACTACTTTTAAGTTAGAAAATAAGCAATAAAATAACTCCAACTATAAACTTATAAGCTCAAACCAACTTATAAGGCGGTTTGACCTCACGAGAAACAACCTCTAGAACATAACAACGTCCTTAACAAATCCAGTCTCGTTGAATACATTGACTAGAAAATGGAAAAAATTCCCATGTACTTGGCTCAATGTATACATTTCATTTATGAACATCAATTTGGTCAATAGACTCGTTATAAGTCCGTTTACTCATTTGGTCACAGGTTGGTAAAGACTCGAGTGTGAAGCATGAGCCAATAAAATGGAATTTTTAGCACAGAAAGGGCATAATCGACCTCCTGTCATAAAAAAACAAGATGGGCCAGAAATCTGACATAAAGTACTTATTCCATCTTTACCATATATCAGAGACCAGAAATGATCAAACAGAAAAGTACAAGGGACTAGCTATGATAGAATTGAAGTTTAATTTTTAAATACTAACTGTTGCAATTCGAAGGTGAAAGTGAAAAAATTCTTACCTTTCCAGTGATCAAGCTATACATATTCAGGACATCTGTAACAGTAGACTCGAAGTGCGTAGTAGCATCATAACTCTGTTGAAGATTCAAGTCGTTCCAATTAGAGGCGAAGCAAAAATCAAATTTGAGAGAATTCAATTCAATTCATTTTGTATACAAATTTTACAAACTTTGTATAGAAAATGAAATCCCTCGAAATCAAGGGTTCCAAACACACCCTAAATAAACTTACAGTTGATATAAAGCAATTGTCAAGAGTGGGCTCATTGACTGGTTCATATCTGTCATAAATCTCGAAGAATAGCTCATCTACTGGACCTAGCAGATCGATTCCGGGCTTCAGTTCAGCCTCGGGATTATCGGTCTCTGCTTCGGATGAAACAAATGCAATAAATTTTCCCTTTGGGGCAACATTGTGAGAATACGAACAGCAGAAAATGTACCTGCTCAATATCAAATATCATAAACTTGAGCACAGAGACAAAAACAGCAGATGATCAAAGGACCCTCAAAAGTTTCATCTCGACAGCAAAAGGGGTTACTGACTTTCAGGTATCAACAAACAAGATATCATAATTCACAGATAAACTTGGCATTGATATTTTCAAAAACCAAAAATTAGAGGAAATGAAAACACTTGTCATATTCCTCACAAAAACAATCTCTCAAGTAACCATATGGCATAATAGCCAAGGTTGAAATGCTTTTTCATCTTTGTCATCATCACATTCAAAAACTGGCCATTTCTCTTTTTCTAGTTCCGGCCATCAGTAGTTTGTTCTAGCATCACCACTTTGATGAGTGGGATGCCACATATTAAGATGCCAATACTTGAGCTTAGTTAATCACAAGGTCATTTCTATAACAGAAGCATATGATGAAAGAAGTGTAGGGAACTATAAGACTACATTGTGAATTGTGATAATATTGTATTGTATTATTTCATAGGAGATTACATGTATATATATACAGAGGATGAATTCAGAATAGCTAACAAATTAATATCCCATTAAATGCTCCCACTAACTATTCCCCTAATAACTCCCTTGATTCTCTAACAAGAAGAAAGTGAAAATGATGCCTCGTTGTATTGTTTCTACAGCTTCTGAATGACTTTAGGCACACTCCTAATTGCCCTTGGCTTTATGAACAAAGAGCATAAGGCATGTGTATATGGAGGAATAATTAATTTGAATATTCTGCTATTCCTAATTTATGCTATATAATAACTAATGGATCAAGTCATATTGATTGAGCCAGCCAGCAGACAAATTTGAATGACAAGCAGGATGAAATAAATCAGATACAAAAGTGAGAAAAATGTAAGATTTAAGCACTCACATGTCAGATTTGCGACCCAACTGCTTTTGTGGCACAATAATTTGAACAGAATGAGAGTCATTAGTGTTTGGTACTGTGTGGCTCATAATGGCAATAGCCCTGGCAACTCTACCAACCTTTCTGACCTGTAAAATTCCATAGAGTTATTAGTACATAACAAAATTACTGAAAAGTGAAAAAGACAGATCACAGTTGTAATATATTTTGATATTATTCAAGTTATTATTTTCTACCAGATGTTACATTATTAAATTGCAATCACTACCTTGCCAGGTAAGTAAGAAGGATCACAAACAACTTTCTTGCACTTAGCAGTCTCCCCTTCTGAAGTGACACCCACAACTTTACCTTCTTCATCAAATTCCACCTGATATTCAAGCGATACGTAAATTCTCACTTTCATATTCAATCCGAAATAATTATATGCATAACCCTCATCTTAAAGCATGGACTGAGATTTTTTTTATCGAGTATTATATTTCAAGCTTAAGTACCTTGCATTCAGGTTTGTTCAACATATATGTGCCACCATAAACAGCACTAAGCCGTGCAAATGCCTGAGAATGAATCAAAATCAAGAATGACACAGTTAAATATCAGTCAAAGTATTAACCACACTAGCATTATGCGTCCTTTATTTCCTTCTGAGTGGGGGAGTTGTAAGTTGTTAGAGCAAATCCAATCCTGTTCCCCATTTTTCATTTCTTAAACTCCATTTTGCAGGATATACCGTGTTTTCTCTCCATCCATATTCGTCATAATTCAATTCCCCAATCATATCAATTTCTACACATACATACTAACAAATAACAAAATATACAAAAAGTAATAATATTATATTGATTCCCTAAAATAGGGATCTTTATATATAGGGAATCCCCATTTTAAAGCATACAATAAGGGAATTGGTTAGGTAGCCATATTCCCCATTTCCATTCCCGATTTTGCCAAATTCCCTATTATAGGGAATGACTGGATTTGCCCTTAGAGGGAGAAATGGAGGGAGAGAGAGAGAGAGAGAGAGGGATACCTGAGGAAGCTCTCCTAACCCATACAAAGGATAAATATACGGTGATCCTCCTTGAAATCGAGCAAGAGACTCCGCGTACAACTACAACACAATCAAAAGGGAAGAAATTTAAGAAGTGCATTATGAAATTATATTTCAATGGGATTTGAAAACCTATGAGCAGAAATAAACTCCGAATAGCTTTTACCTTCATTCTCAAAACAGTGTCCCGTGCAGGTTCATCTAGATAGCGATCATCTCTATGGAGAGCCAAAGCATGACCAATAAAGTCTACAGTGTTGTCATCTAGACCATATTTTCTATCATACAAAATTGTACCATGAGAACCCATTGATATGCTAATATAATTTCTTACCAAGTTTATAAGGAGAGATAACGAAAAAAAGAATAACATATAAAATCTCGTAGAAGGGAAACAAAAAAGGTAGCCTTGATTCCAAATTCAGTTTTCTGTCTTTCTTACTCCAACTCCACAATATGTTACCAAACAAAATCAATTACTTTTCCTTTTTTGTTTCCTTCAAAAACGAATAAAAAAGAATCTTCAACAAAAATAATGAAAAAGAGCCTGAAAATGACTTGCAAACATTAGAAAAAATGTATTTAGTGAACTTAATATCAGACAAATAATAGGCAAAGATGTTTTGTGCAAACATAAGCAGTTCTCAAGAGCATACGCAATCAGTTCTCTGGTAGTCACCCTTGACAAGTCCATTCCCTCATGTGTTTTTGGATCATTTTCTTTATAATCTTGAACATATATGAAGAACTTCCTAGCTCGGCGTTTTTCAAAAATGCCCATCAGTGGGGATTTAAGAGCCTCCATATCAGTAGCTGGGACCTTGTGAACCTATTGAAATAATTAATTGTGAGCAGATCTTAGTTCAAGACATAGATTAAAAAAAGTATAAGCATCTACAAATAAGCTACAAATATTGTGTACCTTTCCTTTGTTGTAGACAAAGCTTCCATCCACTGCTTTGAAGTACAGATATTTGGTAACATCAGTATGAATGAGTACACGCACAAGATTACCATTTGCCATCATAAACTAGCCAAACAAAGATCCAATAACAAGTTATATAAAAATTGACAAAATCCATACTTGCCCAATGAAAAACAAGGGGGTACATCGAGGACATTAGGGAAAAATAAAATACCTTAGGAATCATATCCACATTATAATCCCTACTTGAACCCAAATGTGCTGGAGGCTTATCATTTCCCCTGAATCTCTTCCACAGCTGTAAATGGATAGTTCAATAAAAAAACCTACAAACGTATAATTGTTGAAAATTACAACTAAGTTTCAGAATTGAATGATATAGACCTGGATGAGATTAAGAGATGCCGACTCTCCTCCATAATAGTCATTTCTATCCATGTGCAAAACCTGTTCATTATCAACCATACTATATAATATCAGCGAAGCACTTCATAAAATGGCAAAAATGGAGACCTCATTAAATTAAAATGATTCAAATCAAACAGAATGTTTCCAAATTAGACATGACGGATATACTTGAAATACATCTTTCTTACTCTTCTAGAAGAGAAGAATGAAAGATGATCAACAAAATCTTTTTTGAACTGCTTTCTTCTCAGATAAAATTTACTTATCGCACATATCAACAAAATCCTGGCTACCGAATAATAAAATGGTTGCAACTCTGGACAAAATTATAAATCAGGAAAATCAGACTCAAGAAACTTTCACGTACTATAGAGTAAAACAATAATAAGGTTAGGGTATAACAAAAAAAAACTCGGCCAAACAATTCCTTTGAAAGGTTCCTTTACCCAATTCAATGTCGACAATTCAGATGAATAAACTCAAAAAGAAAGCAAGTATTAGTAATGCATAACAACAAACATCAATTGAAAAAGAAGATTAACACAAAAAAGCTTTCATCCACACAAGTAGAGAGTAGAATAATGCCAATATAGAGTCAACTGCATCACAAAGGAACATCATTACTTCACAGTTCAGTTTTTAAGATCCAACGCCGAAAAGGTTCAGATTAGAATAACAGACACATCAGAACCAAATCAATCATAAACTAAGCATAGATCTCCCTCTCAATTGAACAAGAAAAATCTGAAAGGCGTGGAAGAAGATTAAAATCAGGCATCAAGATCAACCAGATTGCGAGAAATCACAGCTATATAGCCAAAATGACTACAATTGAACTCTACTTTTTAATCGAATCATAACAAAGGAAAATCCCTGGAAGTAGAAACGGTGAAGTAGAAGAAGATCACCTTGAGGCCATCAACAGAGAGAAGACCGCTAAGTATGCATTCTTTGAGACCAGTTCCCAACACAATTACATCGTACTCTTCATCCATGATTACTGATTCAGATCAACCAAACGATGCAGGTAGCTGGCGGAGGGGGAAAGTTTTATAACTAACAGTTCCTCGGCCGGGTCGGTTCGAGCTGTTCTTGGCTGGGTTTTTAATAGAAATATTAAATAAGCCTGTATTTTAGAATTTTGGAATTGATCCGGGTTTATAAGGTAATTTCCAAGCCCAGTCTAGATTCGTAAATATTTTTTTATTATAAATTTTTGTATTAAATTAAATAGAAAAGGTATAAAATAAATCAAAAATATATTTAAAAATATAATTGCATTGTTTACTTAAAATCTTTAATATTTGATAAAATTTATTGCAATCAAGTATATAAATTTAAGGGGAAGTTTTATAAGTGGGCTGAAAATTAGGAATAATTTCAGCCCAAGTTTTGTGTTCTAATTTATTTAACAACTTAAGTTTCATATTTACCTTCTATACGCTCCAAAGTTTCTGTGTTTATCTTCCTTACTTTCTATGCTTGTTTTTTAATTTTCTTATCTTATTTTGCCATTATCTCTTAAACTGCTCATTTTTTTGACATGATATTTTAGAGTTTTTGTTCGTCTCATTTTTATCTTCGAAACGCCATCCATTGTGATATACTTTTTCGAAAATATCTTTTCAACTGTTTGATATCTGGTAAGAAACTGGTATATAAGTGGTATGTAACTGGTAGGAAGAACAAGATATGTTAATTTTGTTATGAAAGTATGGTAGGTAACATAAATACATGTCAAAAGTTTATCTCCGTAGCAATAAACAAATAACTATAATCTTAAAAGTAAGGAAAATGTATTAGAAAGTGATTACAACATGTAAAAAAGAATTCTACAAAGTATTGAATAAAAAACAGTAGGAATCTGTTATGTAACTGGTATGAAGAATAAAAAAATGCCAAAACTAGTAAGAAACTAGTAGGTAAGTGGTAGGAAACTATTATGAAGAACAAAAAATGTCAAACCTAGTAAGAAAGTGGTAGAAAACTGGTATGAAGAACATGTTATGTCAAATTAATCTTGAAAATTAATTAAAATGTCTTAGAAAGTGATTAGAACATGTAAGATAAAACTATTGAATCAAAATAGTAGGAAACTAGTATGCAAATGGTAGTGTGAGCAGACGACGTTTTGGAGGTTCCGTGCGGACACAGCGAGGCGCCGAACCCGTGAGATGGGCGTGGGGTTTTCGAAAATTGAAGAAGCGTGTGGGAGCGAGGTTCCCGAAAGGGGAGAACCGTGGTTTGTTTGAAAAAAGTGTTGCAGATTCAAAAGACTCGAGATTGGGATCTCTAGCCTAAAACAACATTTAGAAACATAAATCTAGGCCGAACATGCATAATATAGCCATCGTTTGGGTTAACAACGGTAATAACGTCATTCATATCGTTATCGACTTCCTTGTGAAAGGCGATATCGATATGAACGGTTCGAAGCGTTTCCGCTGCTACTCCAAACTTTAATTAACATATTAATACATTAATAAATCATACATAAATCTTAAATAATTACAAATCAGAGGTTTGTTACCCCCAATGATGCATTTCCAAATTCAGGATGGTCTCAGCGGGTCATTCCGGGCTTAAAAGTTTCAAAACGGAGCAAAACAAGGCGAAATAGCATTCTGCCAGAGCCAATATCATTCAAGGATATTGTGATATCGTTCAAAGATATCGTGATATCGTTCAACGATATCGAGTTCCCAGACCTGCAGTAAACATGTAAAAACAGCAGAAAATAGCAAAAACGATAATCCAAACTTCAAATAATCATAACTTTTGTTATACGTAACCAATTTGGATGATATATATCATTCCAGAAAGCTCAAGATGTGTAGAATACATTTATCTAAAGAAAATACCCAAATAGATTCGAAATCTTACTGAAAAGTTCAGAAGACAGAATGGTGCGCAAAAATGAAAGAAAACCGAAAACAAAACGAAACTTAAAAAATAAAAGTATATACACGTAAGCACGAACTCTAGTAACTTAGAGGCTTAACCCATAGTCATGAATCACATTCTTCAATGTCCATGAAGTCCTCCGGGAAGCTCTCCTTGTTTCTTTTTTAGTTGTTTTTGGTGATTTCACCGAAAATCTTTGGAAGGGATATATTCCTAGCCAAAGTAAATGTTTCCGAAGGTGTAGTAGCCTTCAAGTGAATGATAAAGATGTTGCAGACTCTCCGTTCATGTCTAAAACTCAAGGATTCAAGCTTGGTAACCCGAAATCTCAAGTGTTGTGAGGTGAAAGTTGGTCTTTTGCTCAAGAGTGTTCAAGAACAAATGGGGGAATGCTTCCTAGAGCTAAGTGTGAATTCCTCCTCCTAGAACTCTTCTTCCTTTCTCTGAATTTCATGCCCCCTTTGTTTTGCTGAAAAATCATACCCTTATGGACCTTCAATCCAAAAGTCCACCTTTTTTGGTTTGGTGGTTCACCCACCTATTTTATCTTTTTCTCTTTTTTTCTTCCCCTCATTATTGGTCATCATGGGTTGGTAGCATGTTGATAGCGTGTTTTGAGGGAAAAGTCCGAATTATGGGGTGGAAATGGGTGTTTTTGAATAAATAATGTGGAAATGGCTTTTTGGTCTATTTGTAAAATTGATATCGTTAACGGTAACCGCGATATCATTAATGATAATGGTGATATCGTTAATGATAACGGTAATATCGTTAACAATATCTAATAAAGCAGCGGGTTTTTTGTTGGTTTGAGCTTTCTAAAGGGAAAGGAGGCCCAAAGAAACAAGGTAGATGATTTCTTGATTTTGGGACCCTACAAAATGTGAAAAGCTAACAAGGGAAAAATTATAGCTTCATCATCGAACTCGCGAGTCGGGAGCTTTCTAAAGGGAAAGGAGGCCCGAAGAAACAAGGCAGATGATTTCCGGATGATTTCGTAACCCTGCAAAATGTGAAAAGCTAACAAGGGAAAAATTATAGCTTCACCATCGAACTCGCGAGTTGGGAGTAAAAATCTCGTGCTCACAGGTAGGAAACTGGTATTGAAATTAAAACAGTAGGAATCTGGTATCTAATTGGTATGAAAAATAAAAAATGTTAAAACTAGTAAGAAAGTGGTAGGAAACTGGTATTGAAATTAAAACAGTAGGAATATAGTATCTAACCGGTATCTAACTGGTATGAAGAACAAAAAATGTCAAAACTAGTAAGAAAGTGGTAGGAAACTGGTATCTAACTGGTATTTAACCGGTATTGAAATTAAAATAGTAGGAATCTAATATCTAACTAGTATGAAGAACAAAAAATGTCAAAACTAGTAAGAAAGTGGTAGGAAACTGGTATCTAACTGGTATTTAACTGGTATTGAATTTAAAATAGTAGGAATCTGGTATCTAACTAGTATGAAGAATAAAAAATGACAAAAATAGTAAGAAAGTGGTAGGAAACTAGTATTGAAATTAAAACAGTAGGAATCTGGTATCTAACTGGTATGAAGAATAAAAAATGTCAAAACTATTAAGAAAGTGGTAGGAAACTGGTATCTAACTGGTATTTAACTGGTATTTAGCTTTCAATTTTTTGCATCTCTTTAGAATCTGATAGGTAACTAGTATTTAAGTTGTATTAGCTTTAGTTTTTTGCATTTTGTTGGAATCTGGTATCTAACTGGTATTTAGCTTGTAATTTTCTACATCTTGTTAGAATCTGGTAGGTAATTGGTATCTAATACTTGTATGAAGAACAACTTGTGTTAAATTAATCTTGAAAAGTGATGAAAATGCATTAGAAAGTTATCTAAACATGTAAGATAATTAATTACACCTAATCAGTTGATTTAAGTTCAGGAATACTTTGAAGAGCAGGCTTCCCAAGACTAATGAGAGTGATACAAATCAGATTAGTATATAAATTACAATTGCATACAGCCTAATGAAATCCTCATATCAATTACAACACAAAATTTGCATAATCCTTCTGCAAATTAACAAAAAAAAAAAACAAACACAAAGAGACAAAACGAAAAAGAGAAAACAAAATCTATCAGCAACAACAGGATTTCAACTCCATAAATCTTCATTCTCAATTGAAAAAAAACTGTTAGAAAGCTAGAAAATTGGAATTGTGCAGAGAATTTAAGAATTGCAGAGAGCAGAAACTTGAAAAAACTTCGATATAGAGAAAATCGAGGATAATAGAAACAAGGAAGAGAGATTTTGATAGAGAGAAAAGCGCAATAAAAAAGAGGGAGCAATTGAAGCTTGATAAAATAGTGTATATATAGAACGTATAGAGTGAAAACTGAAACTTAAAATTAGTTATATAATGCAAACTAATTATTGGAACGTATTTTTTTAAATAAGTTTCAAAAACCCTACATTTTTTACAATTTCCCTAAATTTAACAGTATAAAATATAAAATTTTAAAATATTTATAAATTTAATGTATAAATATATAATAAAACAAATAAAATTATTCATCGGGCCAGGTTCAGGCCGAGCTTGGATATTTATATAAAAACTAAGCCTGACCCATAAAAATTTGGGCTTTGATGGGCTCGGGCTCGGGCCTGGTTTTTGAAAAAAATAAGTGTCCAAGCCCGGCCTGTTGAAGCGGGCTAGGGCCACCCGGCTTGCTCATTAAATATGCTTTTTATTATAAATAAAGAAAACCAAACAATTGATAATCATAATACTTATCTTTGTATTTTTAAAGGGTAATCCTGAAGTCGTTTTTCTAAAAACCGTCCAATTGTAATGAATCTTTTCCCTTTTAACCTTTTATTTTCCCTCTCAACATTTCATCTTCTTACTCAAACTCTCAACTTCTTTAAAAAAAAACTCCACTTCTAAACCATTCAAATCTCAATCTTTCAACAAAATCAACACAAAAATCATTTAAGAGCAACATATGATTAATGAAAACCCATCAATTTGATATCGGGTAAGTTTTTATTTCGCAAAATTCTATGAAAAACGAACTTAGAACTCTAATTCTCAAAATCTCACTTCCAAGCATCTCAAACCTTTATCTTTCAACAATATCAATATTACAATCATGTGAAATCAACATCGTAAGAAAGAAAAACCACAAATTGTTCTCGGTTGAGGTTTTACAGTAAATTACATGAAAAAATATCGTTTGACAGAATAATACAACCAAATCTACAAGAACGACCACTGTGTATTTTTCATTTGACAGGTTGTGACAAACAAAATCAACCTTTTTATAGTACTTGTTGTATGTGAATAAGAACCGATTTTACTTTCATTGTTAGTCACTATATTGTAAGATAACCTCATTTTAACTTATTTCCAACCAGAAATGATTATCATTTAAACACATGATGCTCCAAGATAGTGTAAATATGTGAATACAATTAGTTGACATGTTGTGACAGACGAAATCAACCATTTTGTGGTACTTGTATGTGAATGAGAATTGATTGTACTTTCATTGGTAGTCACTATATTGCAAGATAACTCCATTTCAACTTATTCCCAACTAGAAATTGCAGCCATTTAAACACATAATACTCAGAAGATGGTATAAATATGTGAACACAATTAGCTAACGTATTGTGACATACAAAATCAACCATATTGTGGTACTTGTATGTGAATGAAAACTGATTTTACTTTCATTGGTAGTCACTATACTACAAAATAACCCCATTTGAACTTATTCTTAACCAGAATTGAATACCATTTAAACACACATCACTCTAAGTTGGTGTAAACATGCGAACACAATCATTTAATAGGTTATGATAGACAGAATCAACTATTTTGTGATACTTGTATAATTTTCTTAAAATACTTTATTTCAAATTAATAGATGTTATATTAAATTTTATTATGTTTGTGTTACATAAATTACAATTAAGTTAGTGAATTTAAAATAAAAATGAAAAAATACCTATTATCGCTTGTGTAGATCTTTGTTGCTTTCGTAGATCTTTGTTGCACTGATCTATAGAAGTGACAAAGATCTACAAAAGTGATAAATATGTATTTTTTTCATTTTGATAATAAATTAATTAACTTACTTGTAATTTATGGAACACAAACACAATAAAATTAAAAATAACATCTATTAATTTGAAATAAAGTATTTTAAGAAAATTATACAAGTTTCGATTCACATACAAGTACCACAAAATGGTTGATTTTGTATGTCACAATATGTTAAATGATTGTGTTTGCATATTTACACCATCTTTGAGTAACATGTGTTTAAATGGTAGCAATTTCTAGTTGGGAATAAGATGAAATGATGTTATCTTACAATATAGTGATTACCAATGAAAGTAAAATCAGTTTTCATCCACATACAAGTACCACAAGATGGTTGATTCTGTTTGTCACAACCTATCAACTAATTGTATTCACATATTTACACTAGCTTAGAGTGATATGTGTTTAGTCATTTCTGGTTGGAAATAAGTTAAAATGAGGTTATTTTGCAATATAGTGAGTAGCAATGAAAGTAAAATCGGTTCTCATTCACATACAACAAGTACTACAAAATGGTTTGATTCTGTCTGTCACAACCTGTTAACTAGCAAAATGGTTGATTCCGTCTATCATAACCTGTCAACTAAAATTGTTCATATATTTACACTAGCTTGGAGTGGTATGTGTTTATATGGTAAGCATTTCTAGTTGAAAATAAGTTAAAATGAGGTTATCTTGCAATTTGTGAATTAATTATAAAATGAAAAACACACAGTGGTCACTCTTGTAGACTTTTTCGCATTATTCTATCAAACAATATTTTTTTATGCAATTTGTGAAATAAAACCTTAACCGAGAACGATTTGTGGGTTTTCATTCTTACTATGTCGCTTTCATATGATTTTAGTGTTGATTTTGTTAAAAGATTAAGGTTTGAGATGTTTGGAATTGAGATTTTGAGAATTAGGGTTTTAAGTTCATTTTTCATAGAATTTTGCGAAATAAAAGCTTACCCGATATCAAATTGATGGGTTTTCCTTCATCATATGTTGCTCTTAAATGATTTTTATGTTGATTTTGTTGAAAGGTTGAGATTTGAATGATTTGGAAGTGAAGATTTTTGAAAGAAGTTGAGAGCTTGAGGAAGAAGATGAAAAGTTAAGAGAGAAAATGAAAAGTTGAAAGGGAAATATTTAATTTTTATAAGAGGGCAAAATTGTAAACAAAGGAAAAGGAAAAAAATTGGGCGGTTTTTAGAAAAAAGTTGACGGATTTTAGAATCCCACCTTTTAAATTGTTACTTTACATTTTTACTTATAATTAGAAAAAAAATTAATTACAAGTCACTTTTTGGGGTTTTGTTACAAAAGCCTAAAACATGGCCGAAACTTAGGCCCACGACATGTAAAATTTAGAGAAATCTTAAGAAATACACATTTTGGGATTTCATATTTAACCAATACCTTATTATTAAATTTATTTATTCTTTACCACTTTCTTGTATTTGAATTCATTAAATATATCTTATTCAACATTAACTACTTTTTAGGGATTATAAGATTTACTTTTCAAATTCAATCACGGTTATTTTGTGATCATCTTCTCACATTCAATTTCTTTCCAAAATTCATTTGTGGTGTTCTTCTATTATTCAATTTTTTCATTTTCTTGTTAATTCATTTGTGGTGTTTTTATCTAATTCGATTTCTTTTATAAATTTGATTTTCTTACTCATCAATTGATTAAGAAATCTCCAGTTTAGTATCTTATCAACATCAATTCAATTTTAATTTTGGGATTCAAGGAATTCATGAATTTACAATATCAAGTCAAAGTTACGATTTCTAACGCAACCTCCACTTCAATTTAAAATTTTTTTTCCAGAAAATATACCATTTTCCAAAGGAAGTATGCAATTTTTCAAAAAAAAAAAGATTTTCCAATAGAAATATACTATCTTTCAAAAGAAATATAAGGTTTTCCCAAAGAAATATCTATTTTTCAAGAAAAATATACTTTTAAGCTTGTCGTGTCATCCTTTATCTTTGAAGATATTAGAAATATACAAATTTCCCAAAGAAATATACTAAACAAAAAATATACAGCAGAATTATACAAAAAAAATATACCATTTTCCAGAAAATATACCATTTCCAAAAGAAGTATACAATTTTTTAAATGAAATAATTGTTTTGCAGAAGAAATATATCGTTTTTCAAAAGAAATATATGGTTTGCCAGAAGAAATATACCTTTAATCTTGTCGTTCCATCTTTGTCTTTGAAGAATGAAGAATTTAGAAATATACAAATTTTCAAAAGAAATATACTGTTTCTAGAAAAAATTTACAGTTTTCTAGAAGAAATATACAATTTTCTAGGGAAAAAATACCTTCAAGCTTGATGTGCCATCTTTTTATGCTCGAAGAATTTCTTGGTTTCAGTTTTTTTTGCGAAATATATCAATGATGTTTGAACTGTTGTTTTCGTAGTAAATCAAAAAAATTGAAACTATAATAACAGAATGCAAATGCATGAGCAATGCAAAAGAGAAAAAGAAACTGGAAACCACTGAAATCGGAAAACACAAACTAAAATCGGAGAATCGAAATGCAAATGTTATGGAATCAGAGAATACAAATGCAAGAGTCACTGAATGACCATGGCGGTTAGGGGCGAGAATAGAAACAAAACTACAGTGGTGATTTGGGAGAAAACGACATTTTTAGAGAGTTAAGGCCCGTTTGTTAACAGAAAAATATTATGCAGGAAAATATTTTTCAAATTTTCCAGTGTTATTTTCCATGGAAAATAAATGAAAGGAAAAGATTGTGCAAGTCGATGTAAATAAAGAAAAATGTTTTCCCATAACTTGACATCCTCCACTTTTACCGCCATCACTTTCACCACTACATCACCGCACTCTTGCTACCACCATCACCACCAACACCACCACCTCCACTCTACCACCACCACCTCCTCCATCTCACCACCACCAATACCACCACCACCTCCTCCTCCATCTCGCCAACACCAATACTGCTGGTTAATCAAGATAATAATTGAACATGTAATTGTTACAATTGCGGAATTTTAAAATTTAAAATTAACCTATAGATATCCTAAGCATGCCATGATTGATATAATCTAAGTTAAGACTTTCCATAGATGCTTTTAGATTCATAAAGCTTATAAAAGAAACCTAGCATCTAAAGGTTGAAGCATTACTAGTTGATGCGTGCTTTCTCTCTTTTGGTAGCGGTATTCCCTTTGAGTAATTCGGTAGCACTTCGTTAGCACGAGCTTCCAAAATAGGAGAGCCTCTACGATTGATCCACACGGATCTCCACTAACCAAAACCTTATTCAGGAAGAACCCGTTTGTAAAGAGCAGCTGCTAGACCACTCGAAAATCAACCCGAAAATAATCAAGAAGGCACACTTAAGAGAGAGCATTCAAAAGAATTCTTTGATTTTTTGGAGAAACTCGTAAAAGATCTCACACAACAAAAGAAGAAGAAGAAGTCGAATTCAGAGAGAAAATCTGAGCTTAAAGCTATTTTATATGAATAAAGAGAGGAGCTGAAGGCCTATATATAGGGAAAGGGGGAGTGTTAGACTCCCCCTAAATAACTAGATGGGATGGGATAAATCTCATCCCAACCATATCAGGTTAGCCGTGCGGGTCATGGTGACTAGCGGGCTAACCCGCACGGGTTATCCTTGCAGGCTTTCCTTGCCTTGCCATAAGCCTAAGCTTGCGGCCCGGTCTAGCAGGCTTACATTGCAAGCAAGCGTGGGCTTACCCCGCAAGCTAGCAAGCGTGGGCTTGCCCTGCTAGCTCACGGGGCAGCCGTTCAGGCCCCACTTAGTTTATTTGGGGCCCACTCGCAACAGGAATATTCCCTTGCTTCGCTCTGTGTAATTTTTCCCTATTTCCTCTTTATTCCTTTTAATTATTAATTCGGTCTAACAAATTATTAATTCTTCTAACTATTTGCAAGATTTTGGCTATACCGGTTCCGAAAGGCTTATCCCCGACAACGGCGCCAAAAACTTGTTCGCCACTTTTCTACTGATAATATAAAATTTCTAAATATGAACAGGTGTTGTCAGTATCGCTTATCAAATAGAAAAATGATGATAACTGCAAGTATATAGTTGCGATATAGTTTTAAAAGATATCGATCCCACAGGGAAGGAATTCGGTTCTAAGGACCAACTAGAGTTACGGAACAAAAGAAATAAGATAAATTGTAGGGTTTGGATGATAGACTGATGAATGGACATATGCATGAATAGATTACAGAAGATGTAAACATATAGATATTCCTTAAGAGCAAGTATAGTATAGAAAAACATGCAAAATCATTAAGAATATTTCATACACTAGATAACTTTAATAAACACAGTTCTAAATGCCCAAATATTCAATAATTCACTACAGAGCAACACATGAAATGACTTTTCTAAATCTACGGTAAACAAATTATGACACGTATAAAAACCTGGATAACAATAATATTATGCTTAGTGCTGGTCGCTCTCACATAGCCATATTTAGCAAGTTACCACTCCAAAAATGTTGAGTCACTAGACAGTGTTATAATCACAGATCCAGTGATTATACACTATCTTGTTAACCCTGAAATCACTCTTAAAGTCAACTTGAAAGCATATAACTTGATTAATATAAATGATGCAAGACAAAATACTCGTTATGAAACATAGACATATCATAAGTAGAAAACAAAGTAAAGTTGTAAGGTATGCAAGTGAAAGCTAAAGTTGATCAAATTGTATCCACTCTTTAATGGAGTCGTCAATTCCTGCAATTCCTGCATCTACATTGAATTCGGTCTCGACTCGTATAGAACCTCCGTTAGGATGCTATTCTTTGTGAATATTGAACAAATGAATGTTGAAGAATAGAAACTTTTATTGATAAGTGCTTTGCAATTACACTCATACAACAAACGCTCGAATTTGTGGAGAAATCTAGTGATCGAAATAAGAATCGAATCACTTATACATTTTTCTCACTAATACTTTAAACTTAACGAAATCTGTACAATTTTCACTCTATATCTATGCATAATGTTACACACACACACACTACCATTCATTGCCCATGAAATTGGTTAGATTTAACCCTATTTATAGAGTGGGAAGGGTTGCGTCTATCCAAATGAAGAGTCATGTCCATTGGCGAAGGGTTGCATCACTTTAATGTGATTGGATGCAAGGTTTCATCCTCATCTTCAATGGAAAGGCACTTTTTCATGATTGGATTGCTTCCAAAAGGTGTCTTTTCATCTGATTGTTGATGGCGGTTCATCGTTCTTATCCGGCTGTTCAAAGTTGAGAAGAGTTTACCAAAAGTCGCGAGCGAGATATACATGTCACGATCGTGAACAATAGTTGGTAATTTTTTGTTTGTGAAGGATGATAAGTCATGATCGTGAATGGGTGTCACGATCATGGCATGTGTTTTTCTTCATGATTTTTCTTTGCAACTTTGCCGATCTTTGACAACTTCGATCCCGAGCCAATTCCTTGTGTTCCATGCATCTTTTGCACCTTTTTCACTCTTTTTATATAAAATTCCATCTTTGATCATTTTACTCCCAAGATTAACCTAGTTTCTGCACTTGCATTAAAAACAACTACATACCATGTGAAATCTTTTATATGAAGTATAAAATGACTATAAACCATATCGTTTTATAAGTAAAAATATCATGATAATAAGTGTAATTATACGCTGATCACTAATGAATTTGATAACTTATATTTTAGGTATATACCCAGTATATAGCTTCTTTACTTAGTCCGATAAAGACCTAGAGGGTGTGACCTCATAGGATCCCAAAGTATAGAGCCGCTAGAGGTTAACTTAAACATGGTTTCCCAAACTGTAACCTTTAGCTCAGTATTCCAAATCGATATGGAACCCAATAGCCCTAGATGATAAAATGGGCTTTCTAGCAAAGGTATATGATCACCTGATACTTGGAATGTTACGTACTTGTGACTTGATCCAATTCTGTAGTAGTAACCAATACAATACACTCCTTCCATCAGGTTAAGTACCATCTAGTTTATTGAGCTCGGATTAAGTGTCAGCTCATGTAATATCCTTAGCTTTCTTGGAATTAGACTTGTTCACAAAGAGCACCACTCTGTCATTATGTATCCAGATTGACTAGAAGCCCATTCTATCAATCTTATACCCTGATAAGAGGTTTATGATTGTATCACTTCAACAAGGGGCCCTGAGGTACATCTCCCATTATATCACTGTATCAAGAGCGATGGATCCCATCTTGACCACTCGGCTTACCAACATGTGATCATCACTATACTCTTAATCACCCCGTATCATCCTAATCACTAGTGTATGAATAAGTATAACCCAAATTATAGCAACTCCTACACAAGGTAACTAGTATCTCAGGTTTGAGGATACTTGTACTACTAATTCAATAAGACATGACACCAACACATGTATATAGTTATTTCTGAGTGTATTTCTTATACCGATCTCCAATGTATTACCCGAATACATTCATGTGTTAACTCAAGGTACCACCTTCAGCTCATGAGATCGGCTGCTTAGATTTAATCTAAGGAGTAAGCTTGCACATGCTAGTTTGTCCGTTCCATTGATGTCTAGTCTTAATGAAACTATGACTAGGGATATTAAAATTATTCATAATAACAAGTATGTGCAATTCTCACACCACATAGCTCCCACTATGTCCTCACACTTTTATGCTATAAAGTTGTCATGGACTTTGTCTCATCAATACGCATATACTTACTTTATATTATACATATATGATACCATCAATATACATAAATAAATAAAAAGCACTGATAAGTAACAAAGATGCCTTAATTATTATTAATAATAATTCGAAATCGTTTGTACATTATAACTAATAAAGATATATCACCCTAATTGCCTATAGGGCATACATCATGTCTAACAATCTCCCACTTGCACTAGAGCCAATTGCCCATGTGCCTCATGCCATACTTGTTAACATGCTGGTCATGTTTAACCTGAGTCAGTGGCTTAGTTAGCCCATCTGCTAGATTTTGATCCATCGAGATGTATTCTAAGTTTATATCTTTCTTGGCTACTATCTCCTAAATGAGATGGTATTTTCTAAGTACACGTCTATTTTTCTAACGAGACCGTGGTTCCTTTTCTTGAGCAATAGCCCTAATGTTATTGCAATAGACCGCTATTGGATTTACAATGCTGGACACCACACTGAGATCACCAATAAATCCCTTAAGCTAGAAAGCTTGGTTAGCCACTTCTGAAGCAGCTATGTACTTAGATTTCAAGGTTGAATCGGTAGTCGTATCCTATTTGAAACTCTTCAAACAACTGCCCCTCCGTTTAACATAAACACATAACCTGACTGGGATTTATAATCATCCCTATTAGACTGAAAAATTTTATCGGTGTATCCTTCAAAGTGAGATCACCTTCTCCATATACTAAAAACATATTTTTTATCCTACGTAAGTGTTCGCCACGTTTCTACTGATAATATAAAAGTTCTAAATATGAACAAGTGTTGTCAGTACAGCTTATCAAATAGAAAAATGATGATAACTGCAAGTATACAGTTGCGATGTAGTTTTAAAAGATATCAATCCCACAGGGAAGGAATTCGGTTCTAAGGATCAACTAGAGTTATGGAATAAAAGAAAATAAAATAAGTTGAAGGTTTTGAATGGTAGACTGATAGATAGATAGATGCATGAACAGATTAGAGAAGATGCAAAGCATATAAATATTCCCTAAGAACAAGTATAGTGGAGTAAAATATGAAAAATAATCAAGAATGTTTTATGCACTAGATAACTTCAACAAACTCGGTTATAGATGCCCAAATACATTATAATTCATCACAGAGCAACACATGAAATGACTTTTCTAAATCTAGGGTAAACGAATGATGACACTTATATAAACCACAACAACAATAATACTATGCTTAGTACGGGTCATTCTCACATAGCCATATTTAGCAAGTTACCACTTCAAAAATGTTAGCCCACTAAATAGCATTATAATCACAGATCTAGTGATTATACACAATCTTGTTAACCCCGAAACTACTCTTAAAGTCAACTTGAAAGCTTATAACTTCATTAATATAAGTGACGCAAGACGAAATGCTCTTTATAACACATAGACATCATAAACTTCAAATTAGAAAGTGTAAGTAGAAAACAAAGTAAAGTTGTAAAGTATGCAAGTGAAATCTAAAGTTGATCAAACCGTATCCACTCTTTAATGGGAGTCGCCAATTCCCGCAATTCCTGCGTCTACTTTGAATTCGGTCATGACCCGTACAGAACCTTCGTTAGGATGATATTCCTTGTGAATATTGAACAAATGAATGTTGAAGAACAAAAACTTTTATAGATAAGTGCTTTGCAATTACACTCATACAACAGTTGCTCGAATTTGTGTAGAAATCTAGTGATTGAAACAAGAATCAAATCACTTATACATTTTTCTCTCTAACACTTTGAACTTAGCGAAATCTATATAACTTTCACTCTTCATCTATCATGTATCATACTATTGTTCCCAAGATTTTGGCTATACTCATTTCGAAAGAATTATCCCCAGCAATGGTGCCAAAAACTTGTTTGCCACTTTTCTACTTATAATATAAAAGTTCTTAATATGAATAGGTGTTGTCAGTAATGCTTATCAAATAGAAAAATGATGATAACTGCAAGTATAAAGTTGTGATGTATTTTTAAAAGATATTGATCCCACAGGGAAAGAATTCGATTCTAAGGACTAACTAGAGTTACAGAATAAAAGAAATAAGATAAATTATAGGGTTTGGATGATAGATTGATGAATAGATAGATGCATGAACATATTAGAGAAGATGTAAACTATATAGATATTCCCTAAGAGCAAGTATAGTAGAGAAAAACATGCAAAACCATCAAGAATATTTCATACATTAGATAACTTTAACAAACACAAATCTAGATGCCTAAATATTCAATAATTCACCGCAGAGCAAAACATGAAATGACTTTTCTAAATCTAGGGTAAACGAATTATAACACTTATAAAATCTAGATAACAATAATACTATGCTTAGTATGGGTCGCTCTCACATAGCCATATTTAGCAAGTTACCACTCCAAAACTGTTGGCTCACTAAACTACGTTATAATCACAGATCCAATGAGTATACACAATCTTGTTAAACCCGAAACTACTCTTAAAGTTAACTCGAAAGCATATAACGTCATTAATATAAATGACGCAAGATGAAATACTCGTTATGACACATAGCATATCATAAATTTTGAAATAGAAAGTATAAGTAGAAAATAAAGTAGAGTTGTAAGGTATGCAAGTGAAAGCTAAAGTTGATCAAACCTTATCCACTCTTTTAATGGGAGTTGTCAATTCCCGCAATTCCTACATCTACTAGGATGCTATTCTTTGTGAATATCAAAAAAATGAATGTTGAAGAATAGAAACTTTTATTGATAAGTGCTTTACAATTACACTCATACAACAATCATTCAAATTTGTGGAGAAATCTAGTGATCGAAATAAGAATCGAATTACTTATACATTTTTCTCACTAACACTTTGAACGTAATGAAATCTATATAATTTTCACTCTCTATCTATGCATACACACATTCTTCATATGCATCAACCATATCACACCATCCACCGACGAAATTGGTTGGTTTGGGACTCTATTTATAGAGTGCGAAGGGTTGCCTCTATCCAAACGAAGAGTCGTATCCATTGGCAAAGGGTTGCATCACTTTAATGTGATTGGATGGAAGGTTTCATGCACATCTTCAATGGAAAGGCACCTCTTTCTGATTGGATTGCTCCAAAAGGTGTCTTTTCATCTAACAATTGATGGCAGTTGATTGGCCTTATCTAGCGGTTGGAAGTTTAGAATAGTTGACCAAAAACCGTCACAAGTCACGAACGCGATATACATGTCGTGATCATGAACAATAGTTGGTAACTTTCTATTTGTGAAGGATGACAAGTCGTGACCGCGAATATGTGTCATGATCGTGATATGTGTTTTTCTTCATGATTTTTCTTTGCAACTTCGCCGATCTTTGACAACTTCGATCTTAAGCCAATTCTTTGTATTCCACGCATCTTTTTGCACCTTTTTCACTCTTTTTGTATAGAATTCCATCTTTGATAATTTTACTCCCAAGATTCACTTAGTTTCTGCACTTGCATAAAAAATAACTACATACCATGTGAAATCTTTTATATGAAGTATAAAATGACTTTAAACCATATCATTTTATAAGTAAAAGTATCATGATAATAAGTGTAATTATACACTTATCACACCCCCACACTTAAATTTTGGCTTGTCCTCAAGGTAAACACAGCCTAAATGTATAAGATAGTAATTCAAGTTCGCACCTCATTTGGTGAAAGACTATCATAGTGAGTACCACATTTCCACATTGCATAAAGTTCAAGTAAAAGTTCTAAAAAATTTCCCACAAATTTGTGCATTTTATATAGTCCAATTTCATACCTTTGCTCTTAATGGAGGGCTAACCAAATCACGTCTTCATATAAGCGTTATATACTCGCTCGAATATTTTCTTCTCTCAAGTATATTATAAAGTATAAAGGACAAAAGGAGCACACTTTGAAAAGATTGATCTCAAGGCATTTTTAGGCAACCTAGGATGCTAAACACTCTTAGTAGTTTCTTTTTATGCTCCATACCACTCTCCCCTTTTTTAAGTGGTTGCATTTTATGCTCCATACCACTTTCCCTCATTTTTTTCTTTTAAGCATATGTTTTTTAAATATAGATTTGTACTTTGCACCCATTTTTCATGCTATGCTACTTTTCTTTTTATTTTACTCATTGTATGGCTGTAGTTTCTGCTCTGTACCATTCCGCACCTTTTGCATAACTCATTGGTTATGCTCTCTTTCTTTTGATTTTTCTCTCAATACCCTCATCCTTTATTGATCACTTTCAAAGTATTATGGCTATAGTTTCCCAACACTTTAGACACACTCAATACTTATAGGATGTATTCAAGAATAGCAAATAAAACTCATAGTAAGAACAGTACTAGATATTACTCCACTTAAAACTTATCGGTAGCATTAAACTAAAACTATATAACTTATACTAATTCATGTTGCATTGAAATATGTCAAAACTTACTTGGAATGTTGCTTTTGAATGTTACTCACCACTCATCCTATCCAAATGCTAAATGTTGTGCTATAAAGCGCTCACACTTTCAACGTGCGCTCAATCTCGAAATAAAATTTTTTTTCAAAATTTGCACTAACATCAGACTTGTAATACCTAACACTCACAATAACCTTAGAACATATGTTAGTATAGTATAGGTATGGATAATGTATAAATAACACAAAACCAATAAAATTTTCATTTTTCAACTTTTTTAATTTATTTGATTTTTTGGATTTTGGGGATTTTATACAAATGCCCCTCCACAGTAAAGAACACAATGTCCTTCTTTGTGAGACACTTAAAAAATATAAAATTAATTGCCCATTCTCTTGTAATTTGATCTCTTAGAACGCACTTGCCTTCCCCGACAATGACACCAAAAACTTGTTCACAAGATTTTGGCTATACTCGTTCCGCAAGACTTATCCCCGGCAACGGTGTCAAAAACTTGTTCACCACTTTTCTATTGATAATATGAAAGTTCTTAATATTAAAATGTGTTGTTAGTACTGCTTATCAAATAGAAAAATGATGATAACTGCAAGTATACAGTTACGATGTAGTTTTAAAACATATCGATCCCATAGGGAAGGAATTCGATTCTAAGGACCAACTAGAGTTATGGAACAAAAGAAATAAGATAAATTGTAGGGTTTGAATGACAGACTGATGAATAGATTGTTGCATGAACAGATTAGAGAAGATGCAAATCATATAGATATTCCCTAAGACAAAGTATAGTGGAGTAAAATATGCAAAATAATCAAGAATGTTTTATGCACTTGATAACTTCAACAAACTCAGTTCTAGATGCCCAAATACCCTATAATTCACTACAGAGCAACACATGAAATGAATTTTCAAAATCTAGGGTTCACGAATTATGACACTTATAAAAACTTGGACAATAATAATACTATGCTTAGTACGGGTCACTCTCACATTGCCATATTTAGCAAGTTACCACTCCAAAAATGTTAGCTCACTAAATAGCATTATAATCACAGATCTAGTGATTATATACGATCTTGTTAACCCCGAAACTACTCTTAAAGTTAAGTCGAAAGCTTATAACTTCATTAATATAAATGATGCAAGACGAAATCCTCATTATGACACATAGACATATCATAAATTTTGAAATATAAAGTATATATAGAAAATAAAGTAAAGTTGTAAGGTATGCAAGTGAAAACTAAAGTTGATCAAACCGTATCCACTCTTTTAATGGGAGTCATCAACTCCCGCAATTCCTGCGTCTACTTTGAATTCAGTCTCGACTCATAAAGAACCTCCGCTAGGATGCTATTCTTTGTGAATATCGAACAAATTAATGTTGAAGAACATAAACTTTTATTGATAAGTGCTTTGCAATTACACTCATACAACAACCGCTCAAATTTGTGGAGAAAGCTACTGATCGAAATAAGAATCGAATCACTTATACATTTTTCTCACTAACACTTTGAACGTAACAAAATCTATAAAATTTTCACTCCCTATCTATGCATACATGCATTTCTTCATATGCATTAACCATATCACACCATCCACCCATGAAATTGGTTAGTTTGGAACTCTATTTATAAAGTGCAAAGGGTTGTGTCTATCTAAATGAAGAGTCCTGTCCATTGGCGAAGGTTTCCATCACTTCAATGTGATTGGGTGCAAGGTTTCATCCTCATCTTCAATGGAAAGGAACCTTTTTGTGATTGGATTTCTTCAAACACGTGTCTTTTTGTTTGATAGTTGATTGCGGTTGATGTCAGAAATTGTGAAGAGTTGACAAAAAATCATCACAAGTCACGAGCGCTATACATGTTACAATCATGAACGATAATTGGTAATTTTCTATTTGTGAAGGATGACAAGTCTTGACTGTGAATATGTGTCATGATTGTGACTTGTGTTTTTCTTCATGATTTTTCTTTGCAACTTTGCCGATCTTTGACAACTTCGATCCTAAGCCAATTCTTTGTGTTCCACGCATCTTTTGGCATTTTTCACTCTTTTTATATAAAATTCCATCTTTGATGATTTTACTCCCAAGATTCACTTAGTTTCTACACTTGCATAAAAAACAACTACATACCACATGAAATCTTTTATATGAAGTATAAAATGACTTTAAACCATATCATTTTATAAGTAAAAATATCATGATAATAAGTGTAATTATACACTTATCACACCCCACACTTAACTTTTGCCTTGTCCTCAAGGTAAACACAGCTGAAGTGTATAAGATAATAATTCAAGTTCATACTCATTTGGTGAAAGACTATTGTGGTGAGTACAATATTCCCATGTTGCATAAAGTTCAAGTAAAAGTTCAAAATTTCCCACAAATTAGTAATGTGCAATTTATATAATCCAGTTGCATACCTTTACTCTTAATGGAGGGCCAACCGAATCTTGTCTTCATATAAGCGTTATATGCTCGCTTGAATATTTTCTTCTCTCAAGTATATTATAAAGTATAAAGGACAAAAGGACCACGCTTTGAAAAGATTGATCTCAAGGCATTTTTAGGTAACGTAGGATGATAAACACTCTTAGTGGTTGCATTTTATGCTTCATACCACTCTCCCCTTTTTTAAGTGGTTGCATTTTATGCTCCATATCACTTTCTCTCATTTTTTTTCTTTTAAGCATATGTTTTTTAAGTACAAATTTGTACTTTGCACCCATTTTTTGTGCTATGATACTTTTCTTTTTATTTCACTCATTGAATGGTTGCAGTTTCTGCTCTGTACCATTTCACACCTTTTGCATAGCTCATTGGTTACGCTCTCTTTCTTTTGATTTTTCTCTCAATACTTTCATCCTTTATTGATCACTTTCAAAGTATTATGGCTATAGTTTCCCAACACTTTAGACACACTCAATACTTATAGGACGTATACGAGAATAGCATATAAAACTCATAGTAAGAACACTACTAGATATTACTCCACTTAAAACTTATCGGTAGCATTAAACTAAAACTATATAATTTATACTAATTCATGTTGCATTGAAATATATCGAAACTTACTTGGAATGTTGCTTTTGAATGTTCTCACCACTCATCCTTGCGAAATACTAAATGTTGTGCTATGAAGCGCTCACACTTTCAAAGTGCGCTCAAACTCGAAACAAAAATTTTGTTCGAAATTTTCACTAACATCAAACTTTTAATACCTAACACTCACAATAATCTTTGAACATATGTTAGTATAGTATAGGTATGGATAATGTATAAATAACACAAAATCAAGAAAATTTTCATTCTTCAACTTTTTTAATTTATTTGATTTTTTTGGGTTTTTGGGATTTTATACAAATGCCCCTCCATAGTAAAGAACAAGGTGCCCTCATTATGAGAGACTTAACACACAAATATAATTGCCCGGTCTTCAGCAATTTGATCTCTTAGAATGCACTTGCCTTCCCTGGCAGTGATGCCAAAAACTTGTTCGCAAGATTTTGTCTATACTCGTTCCGCAAGACTTATCACCGGTAACGGTGCCAAAAACTTGTTCATCACTTTTCTACCGATAATATGAAAGTTCTTAATATGAACAGGTGTTGTCAGTACCACTTATCAAATAGAAAAATGATGATAACTGCAAGTATACAATTGCGATGTAGTTTTAAAAGATATCGACACAGGGGAAGGAATTCGGTTCTAAGGACAAACTAGAGTTACGGATTAAAAGAAATAAGATAAATTGTAGGGTTGAAATGATAGACTGATGAATAGACAGATGCATGAACAGATTAGAGAAGATGCAAAGCATATAGATATTCCTAAGATCAAGTATAGTGGAGTAAAATCTGTAAAATAATCAAGAATGTTTTATGCATTAGATAACCTCAACAAACTCGGTTCTAGACTCCCAAATACCCTATAATTCACCACAGAGCAACAAATGAAATGACTTTTCTAAATCTAGGGTTCACGAATTATGAAACTTATAAAAACCTAGACAACAATAATACTATCCTTAGTACTAGTCGCTCTCACATAGCCATATTTAGCAAGTTACCACTCCAAAAATGTTGGCTCACTAAACAGCATTATAATCACAAATCTAGTGAGTATACACAATCTTGTTAAATGTGAAACTACTCTTAAATTTAACTTGAAAGCATATAACTTCATTAATATAAATGACGCAAGATGAAATACTCGTTATGACATAGACATATCATAAATTTTGAAATAGAAAGTATAAGTAGAAAACAATGTAAAGTTGTAAGGTATGCAAGTGAAAGATAAAGTTGGTCAAACCGTATCCACTCTTTTAATGGGAGTTGTCATTTCTCATAATTCTTGCATTTACTTTGAATTCGGTCTCGATTAGTACAGAACCTCCATTAGGATGCTATTCTTTGTGAATATCGAACAAATGAATGTTGAAGAACAGAAACTTTTATTGATAAGTGCTTTGCAATTACACTCATACAATAATCACTCAAATTTGTGGAGAAATCTAGTGATCAAAATAAGAATCGAATCACTTATACATTTTTCTCACTAACACTTTGAACGTAACGAAATATATACACTTTTCACTCTCAATCTATGCACACACGCATTCTTCATATGCATTAACCATATCACACCATCCACCCATAAAATTAGTTTGTTTGGGATTCTATTTATAGATTGCGAAGGGTTGTGTCTATCCAAAAGAAGAATCATGTCCATTGGTGAAGGGTTACATCACTTCAATGTGATTGGATGCAAGGTTTCATCTACATCTTCAATGGAAAGGCACCTTTTCGTGATTGGATTGCTTCCAAAAGGTGTCTTTTCATATGATAGTTGATGGTGGTTGATCGTCCTTATTCGGCAGTTGGAAGTTGAGAAGAGTTGACAAAAAATAGTCACAAGTCACGAGCGCAATGTACATGTCACGATCGTGAACAATAGTTGGTAACTTTATGTTTGTGAAGGATGACAAGTCACGATCGCGAATGGGTGTTACGATCGTGACATTTGTTTTTCTTCATGATTTTTCTTTGCAACTTTGCCAATCTTTGACAACTTCGATCCTATGCCAATTCCTTGTGTTCCATGCATTTTTTTGCACCTTTTTCACTCTTTTTACATAGAATTTCATCTTTGATCAATTTACTCCCAAGATTCACCTAGTTTCTACACTTGCATAAAAAACAACTACATACCATGTGAAATATTTTATATGAAGTATAAAATGACTTTAAACCATATCGTTTTATAAGTAAAAATATCATAATAATAAGTGTAATTATACTCTTATCAACTATCTACTGTTGTCGCATCCCATATGCAAGAAATGGTTGATTTGAACCTCTATTTATAGAGTGTGAAAGGTTGCGTTTATCCAAATGAATATTTATGTCAATTGGTGAAGGGTTGCATCATCTTCAATGTGATTAGATGCTAGATTTCATCCTTGTCTTCAATGGATAGGCACCTTTTCATGGTTGATTATCTCTAAAAGGTGTCTCTTTGTTTGACAGTTGACGGTGGTTGATCGTTCTTATCCAGCAAGTAGGACCTAGTAGGGTGATAAAATAGGTCAGAGGGGGGAGAATGACTCTTTTTCTTAGTTCATTGTGTTCTTCAAAAGGTTGCTTCTAAAGATGCTTCTGAGTAGTTATTCTTTATTCAGAATCCCCTTTTTATATTTAAGTGTTTAATTGCGGAATTAAATAAACACAAAAATAGAGCAGAGTAGGAAAATATGCAAATAGGGATTTTATCCTGGTTCAGCCTCTACCTAATCCAGTCCTTGGAATCTCTTGTCCAATATTTAATTCACTAGTGACTTTTCTTCTGGTGAAAAGTAAACCCTTTACAGCTTAAGGCTAAAGTTCCTTCCAACAGTCTTGCCTATGATGAGCTATACCAATACAGGAGTACCGTCCTTCTGTATCTAAGGCTCTGAGCTTCTTCTCTCTTAAGTACCTTCCTTATGAGATTGTCAAGCTCCCTCACACTAACTTACCCTCAGCTTATTGTGATTTACAACAGTTTATAGATAAACGATTTTTATGAGCTTCTGAACTTTGTTTCAATTAGCTCAAGTACAAACAAATAATATTTGAATGTTTGCCAGAAGAAGATTGCAAGTAGATTGAGAATTTGTTCACTCTTTAATTCTTTTGTTAATTCAGCAACCTTCTTCAATGGTGGAAATACTCCTTTTATAGAGGGAGAGAATATTTCTATCATTTTAGACTGTTGTTAGGAATTCTACCATTGTCTCTCAATCTTGTTTTCGTTAGTAATCCATTAGAGTAGCTCGTTCATCTTTGACCCACGCCATGCTGTGCCAGGTTGATTTGGGACCCACTTTGTACGGCAAATATGCATTAGATTAACAGGTAAGTTTTATTCTTGATTTCGCAGTAACTTTTATCTTGTAGTAGACTGAAGAATAGAGCACGCGGCGGCATTAAATGCGAAGTCAGCTTTTTTGACTTTTAGCACTGAAAAACTAAGTTAACCTTTAGCAGTCTTCAAAAGAGCCTTTTGAGGTTCTGAGTCTTGAGTGATCTTCTGAGATATTGAATACTTCATCTGACTCTAATTGCTTCTAAGGATCCACAGCTCTACTGACGAATCCTAGTGCTTTTGAGGCAACTTACTTCTGAACTCAGAACTTACAAAATTTAATTAATCTTGCTTCCGACTCCAACAATCTCCCTTATTTTGTTGCATCTGAGTGAAGTCAGGCACAAGATGTACTTACTCCCTCATACTCCCTTGTAGTCTAATGCTTAGGTTCTGAGTTTTGATTTAATGACATACAAGGAAGTTAGTACAACGAAGAGTTGTACTTTGAGAATAAAAGTAAAAACTTTCTATTGATCACAATGTTTTACAAAGTTTTTACAAAGAATTCTATTACAAAGGTTTTTCCTTAAGTGCTAAGAATTCATCTTGAGTGTCCTTCTGCTGATCTATCTCCATGGTGCTGCTTGAAGCTTGGTTAGAAATCATTCATCTTTCCCAGATGTCCTTGAAGCTATTCTTATCTTTCTCCCTCCACTCAGTGCCAACAAGTTGAGAGATAATCTTTTTCTCATCAAGCGTAAATCTCTGGATAGCTTCATGAATAGCCTTTGTTTTTGCTTGAAGAGTAGGGACTATCTGCTGAATCAACCTTGTAGCCTTGCTGGGGATAGAAGGAAAGATGCTTTCAAGGATAACTTGGAGAGCCTTCTGATTCCATATCCACTGAGTATTAAGCCCATTCGTCATATGTTGTAGAAACGGAACAATCTCACTATCATGTGAGTAGAAGGAATGGAGAGATAAACCACCAAGCTGACTACTTAATCCATCAATGCTCTTCTGAAGAGTATCTGAAGTGCTTTCATTCCTTGCCACCATAATGTTTCTAGTTTCATTTGTGGTATTGGTAAGGGAAGTAGCATACTTCTCTATTTGTTCCTCTATTTAATCAACGACCTCATTCTTCTGAGCAAAGGTGGTCTCAGTGATCTGCTCGTGAGCATCTTCAACAGCCTTCAAGATCTCAAACTTTAACTCCCGCTGGGAATCCGTAATAGCCTTGAGAGTTTTAGCCTTGGATTCATTCATTTGCTTCAGCATCTCATCAAGATTACTTTAGATTTTCCCTTGCTGCCACAGACAGAAGGCATTCTGAGTCCTGAGCACCTGGACTTCATCCTTCAGCCCCATGGAGAAGTCTGTTGAGGTGTGCTCAATGGCAGTCCCCAGAGTAGAAATGACATCAGCTATCTGCCTCTAGAGTACTTCTTTCATTCCGCTAACTTCATCATGGATCATCTCTAGACCCTTTTCACCAATGGCCATCAATCTGTTCAGCTTCCCAGAGAATCTAAGATGGCCATGTAATTGCTGAGCCTAGTCTCCATGAGTGGGTGCAAATGTTGAATAAGTTCAGAGCGGATTTATGATGGAAGAGGAATCTCGTCATCCCTTTCTATTATTATCTACGCCTGCTCAGAGATAAGAGCTACACTCTAGGTAAGTTGGCGATTGAATGGGGTAATTTTGATGTCCACAATAGAGACATTGAGGCAAAGTGACATTGTGAGGAGATCATCAAGGGTCTTCCCAATGTGATGGAGGGAGTTTACAGGAACAGGAGCATTAGAGTTCACTCCCTTAGCAAGATCACTAACCATCCATCTCTTATTCCAAGGGATTCATCTCCATAGATTCTCTGTTCATCAGGTCTGGGGATAAGAGTTAGGGAGCTATTTGGATCCACCAAAACCCTTGGAACAAAGGAATGCTGCTGCTGCTAAGTCTTGGACTCCCTCATAATCTAAATATCATCTTCTTCACTTACATCCTCCACCAGAACTTTCTCATATTTCTTCTGACCTTCCTCATTCTCATCATCCTCCTCCCTTATATCCTCTGGCCTGATGTTGTGCTTGGTAAATACTGAGCGGGCCATGGAAACAAACTCATCAGCATGATCTGATGCTAATGAATGAACACCCCATTCAACCACTACAGTCCTCTGAGCTTCCTCTTTCTAAAGAGCTTATAGGAACGGATCTTCCTCTGGAAAATTCTCTTTCAACAGAGATTGCTTATCAGCATCTTCCTTTTCTTCCACTTTCTCCTCCTTCTTCCCCTCAGCCTTATCTTCTTTTTCTTCAACCTTATCCTCCTTCTTAGCAACTTCATCTTTCTTGGCCTCAGTGTCAAGATCCTTGATTACCTCTTGAGCAACTGATGCTGCTACCATAAGAGGATCCTTATCATTGGACATTGGAGATCCTCCTAGTGTAGACAAGAATGTCTGTGGAGTCTCAAGAGTGGTAATGAAGAGATGAGAGGGATCAAACATAAACTTTTGTTGATTTAGAGGGGGAGGCTACGGCTTCTTCTCTAACATGAAATTGGTTGGATTGGCTACCTTTGGAGGGACAGGAGTTGGAGCTACTAGAAGAGCTCTTAGGGGTAAGTCAAAATCTACTAAGGTCCCCTCCATGACTCTTCCATCCACCTCCTCAGAGTCATCCTCCTCTATCTCATAGGTTCTCTTCTCCTTCATTTTGGCTATAAACTCCTCTGGAGCTGGCGCCTTCTTCCCTTTTGATAGAGCCCTTTTCTCTACTTCCTCAGCTGCTATCCTTATATCTCCCACTGTCCCTTTACGAGGAACATGAGTAAAGACTTTAACTATGCTTTGGTTGATGGTCCTAATCATGTCATCCTTCCGAGGATCATCCTTTGAGATGACAGTCTCGCCATAGGTTTTGGCTTTCTTTTTCTCCTTTTCCATGTCCTCTTTCTTCTCCTCTACCTCCTCAGCCTCATCCTAACTCGAAATAGCCATGTTGGGATCAAATTCTCCCCTTTTTCTCTTGGTTAGGATGCTAATAGGTTGACTATCTTCTTCATCATCTGAGCTATTCTCTTCCATAGGGCTAGGCATATACTGGAACTTGTTCATGGAATAGGTAATTCCCTGAGCTTTTCCCTCAGTCACTTCAGTGGGAATTATCACTCCCTTAGCAGCAAGTGCCTTACTTTTGCTGATTCTACTCCTCTTCGCCTTAGGGATCTCCTCCTGTTTCAACAAAGTCTCCCTCTTCCTCTTAGGGGACTTCCTCATCCCCTTTTGCATTTTCTCCCTTCTTAGCAGCCCTTAGCTCCTTCTCCCTTCTCTTCTTCATCAAATCCTTTTTCAAGCCTCCTCCCTGTCCCACTTCATTCTAAAGTCTACCTTTTTATCAAAGGTTTCTTTCACAATCTCACAACCTAGAGACCCATCCTCCCCTAAGCTATCCACTCCTCCTCTAAGCTATCCACTCCACATGTTTCTACAATTCTACTGATGAGACCACTAAATGTGCATTTGTGATGAAGCATATGCTGCATTATGATGACTAGCTAGTTGACCTTCTTCTTCTTCTCCACCAAGTGCACTAAGATGCAGTGCTCATAACTTCAAACTGTGTTTGTGGAGTTCATCTTCTAAAGAAGAAGATGAGCCATTATAAATTACTAGTACCTCGGCTCTTGAGGCATGTGAGTGCTAATCTTCTCACCAAACTAGCCTTCTGGCATGAAAGCTTTCCTGTTATAACTAATGGAATCTTCACATCCTCTTCTAAGAGAAACACCTTCATCTTTCAAGTTCAGGAGTTCTGCCAAGAAGGCAAGAGTAATAGTGATCTCTATGCCTTTCACCATAGTTTTGAGCTCCTCATCATTCACTGTGCATTTCTTCAAGTTTTCGTAAAACTCATGAATAATTTTTAGGTAGGTTGGTTCTTTCAGTCTAATCCATGTATTGAATTGATGGAATTCTAGGGTTTCTTTATAGGGGTTGGCTTGTATGAAGGATTCATCTCCAAGATATCTTTGAGAGATGATATTTGAGGGATTTGACTTGTATAGAATAGGTTTAAAGGTCTTTGGGGGGATTTTAATGACAACTTGTTCCTTGGAGCCTTCTTTTGATGGTCTGGTTCTCTTGGGAGCCATTGTAGTGAGTAAGGTTTGAGAGAATTAGGGTTTTGAGTAGAAAGAATTTCTTAGAAAGCTTTTAGAGAGATGTTGCAATTTTGGTAAAGTGTTTTTGTAGATGAACAGTCTTTACCTATTTATATGGGTAGTTTCAAAGGGATGGTTTGGTAATTTACCGAGATATAATAGTAACTGTTGCAGCATTTACCGTTTAAAATATATAGGTAACCGTCAAGTACGTAACTGATTAAAGAATGTGAACATTTTTAACCTAAAAATCTGGCTTAGGATTCTAGTTTTTGAATTTTGAAAAATGGAGCAGTTCACGGGTTAAATCATTTGAGATATAACATTATGCTTATTTTCAAAGGATGACTGTTGCTTCTGAGACTAATTAGTCTTCTGAGTAATTTACACCATCTTCTGAGCAACATTCACAATGGGTTACTCATACCTATTTCTCTTCTAAGGAAAGTGAATTGATATTTTCTCAGAGGTTTGGTGAAGATGTCAGCTCTTTGATCTTCAGTAGGGATTTATACCAGCTTCACATCTTTCTTGAGAACATAATCTCTTATGAAGTGGTGTTTGATGTTGACATGCTTCATTCTGCTATGTTGTATAGGATTCTTTAACAAATCAATTGCACTTTTGTTATCGCAGAAGATCTCTATGCACTCTATCTTAACTCCATAGTCTTCTAGTTGCTATTTAATCCACAGCACTTGAGCAACACAGCTTCCTGCAGCCATGTATTCAGCTTCTATTGTAGATAGTGCTACTAAGATATGTTTCTTGCTGTACCAAGAGATAATGCAATTGCCAAGAAAATGAAATCCACCAGTAGTGCTTTTTCATTCTAGTTTATCTCTTCCATAGTCAGCATCTGTGAATCCCTTGAGAGAAAAATCCCCATTGTTGGGATACCATAGTCCAGCTTCTATGGTTCCAAGTAGATATCTCAGAATCCTTTTCACAGCACTCAGATGAGACTCTCTTGGATCACTTTGATATCTTGCACAGTAGCATACCGCATAATGAATGTCAGGTCTGCTAGCTGTGAGGTATAGAAGAGATCCAATCATTCCTCTGAATAGCTTCTAATCAATTTTCTTCCCTCCTGAGTCTTTGTTGAGTAGTGTTAGAAGCCATGGGAGTTGACATCACTCTTCCATCTTCCATACCAAATTTCTTTAAAATCTCCTTGGTATATTTGGATTGATTGATGAATACTCCATTTGAACTTTTTTTTGATTTGCAGACCAAGAAAGAAGATTAGTTCTCCCATCATAGACATCTCGAATTCATTCTTCATTTGTGAACTAAATTCTTTGCACATCCTATCATCAGTGGCTCCGAAGATAATATCATCGACATAATCTGAATAAGAAGTATGTCTTTATCTCTTCTTTTGATGAATAATGTAGTGTCTGTTTTTCCTCTGACGTATCTTTGTCAATCTCAAATACCAGGCTCTAGGGGCCTGCTTCAGAAGGTATAATGCCTTCTTCAATTTGTAGACGTGGCATGGATGCTTTGAATCTTCAAAGCCAGGAGGTTGCTTTACATAAACTTCTTCTAAGATAAATCCATTTAGGAAGGCACTTTTTACATCCATATAGTATATTTTAAATCCCATATGGGATGCAAAGGCATAGAGGATTCTGATTGCTTCAAGTCTTACTACAAGGGTGAATGTCTCATCATAATCAATTCCTTCTTGTTGATTGTATCCTTGAGCTACTAGTCTAGCTTTGTTTCTGACCACATTCCCTTCCTCATCGAGCTTATTTCTGAATACCCACTTAGTGCCAATGATGGATTTGTTCTTTGGCATTGGGATAAGATCCCAGACTTCATTTCTGGAGAACTGATCTAGTTCTTCTTGCATGGCCATCATCCAACTTTCATCATGTTCTGCATCTTCAAATTTCTTTGGTTCTATGATAGAGATAAATACTAGATGACTTATCATTCTGCTGAGTTATCCTCTAGTAAGAACTGGATTCTGAGGTGCGTCAAGGATCAGTCTTTTTGGATGGTCCTTCTTGGTTCTTGTTTCCTTGGGTAGGTCATGATGAACATGCGCCTCTTGTGCTTCTAGAGGATTTTCTTTATCTCCATGTTCTGAGAACCTAATCTCAGATGGTTTATCCTTTGTTGATGTTTCTCCTTGGGTTGACTTTGAGGGTTGTTTATGTGAGACAGAATCTCCATCTTCCTCCGAGTCTCTTCTTTTTCCTACATGGTTAGTTTCATCGAAATCTACATGTAATGACTCTTCTAAAGTTGTTGTTCTCTTGATAAAGACTCTATAGGCTTTGCTATGTGTTGAGTAGCTAAGAAAAATTGCTTCATCAGCTTTAGGATCAAATTTTCCTAGTTGTTCTTTATTTTTAAGTACAAAACATTTACGCCCAAATGCTTTAAAGTACCCAATTTTAGGTTTTCTACCTTTCCAAATTTCATAGGAAGTTTTATCAATTACTGATCTAATATTTACTCTATTCAGTATGTAACATGCAGTGTTGATTGCCTCTACCCAAAAATATTTGGGAAGATTGTTATCACTAAGCATAGATCTGGCCATTTCTACTATGGTTCTATTCTCCCTCTCAATAACCCCATTTTGTTGGGGGTGTGAGGAGCAGAGAAGTTATGCTTAATCCCTTTGGTGTCACAGAATTCAGCAAATAGTCTATTTTCGAATTCTTTGCCATGATCACTTCTTATTTTAGGAAGAAGGACTCATTGTTCAACCTCAATTCTATTACATAGTCTAGAAAATCCTTCATAAGCTTCATCCTTACTACTTAGAAGAATAACCCATTTATATCTAGAATAATCATCTACAATAACCATGGTATATCTATGTCCACCCATGCTCATAGGCAGAACAAGCTGAACAAGACTAGATGAACAAGTTCTAGGACTCTTTTAGTTGAAAATTCAGATTTAAACTTAAAACTCTTTTTGAATTATTTCCCATAATGACATGCATTACACAAATGATCCTTTTCAAAGTTCAAGCTTGGAAGACCCTCAACAAGTTTCTGTTTGACTAATTTGGTCAGAAGGTTCATGTTAGCATGTCCCAACCTTCTATGCCATAGCCATGACTCTTCGTCTTTAGTCATCAAGCATGTATCTTTCTTTGATTTATCATTTAAGTTAATTATACATATATTATTCACTCTAGGAGCATATATCAAGGTTTTATTTGACTTACAATCAATAACAAAGCATCAATCTGAGTTAAAGATGACTTTTCTTCCTTGGTCACATAGCTGAGCAATACTCAAAAGATTGAATTTTAAGCCATCAATAAGGGAGACTTCTTCAATTTTGATTTCTGATCTAATGGTTCCTTTGCCAATGATCTTTCCTTTCTTGTTGTTTCCAAAGCTCACATTTCCATATCTTTTACATTCCAACGAGATGAATGATGTTTCATCTCTTGTCATATGTCTTGAGCATCCATTGTCTATATACTAGATTTGTTAACCTTCTGTGGACCTAAGACTTACCTGCAAAAGTAGATGGTTAGAATCTTCGAACCCAGTTTCCCTTGGGTTCGGGTGTATTATAAATTAGATCTGGTCAATCATAAGAATCATAAAAATCATTCTTATATCTACACATAGAAGTTATATGGTTTTTCTTTCCACAAAAGTTACAGAAGACCCTTACAGCTTCTCTGGCCTTTTCTTTTTGTAGAGTTCTAGGAGATGGGCAAAGATTAAAAGGTTCCTGAATTGGTTGCCTCTGAGATATGACTCTTCTTCTAGCTTGTGGATTTCCCTGAGTCATCTTCTGATAACCTCCCTTTTGATGACTATTTACGCCATATCTATATCCATACTCCTTATATCTCCTTTGCCTTAGAGCTGAGGATTCACCTTGATACACCCTTTGAGGATTTTGCTTCTAAGAGGCATTTATCTTTTGAGGAGGCTCATTCTTCTAAGGTTCTGATTTTCCAGGCAGAGTTATCTTACTCGATATATATCCCTCTACCAACATTACTCTTCTGCTGAGGTTAGTAGTATTGACTCCTACCAGATCCAATTCTTTCTTAAGCTTCTCAATCTCAGTTTCAAGCTCTCCTTACCTCTTGTGAATAGCATTGGTGGAGTTGTGATAAGTGTATAATTACAATTATTATCATATTAATTTTACACACTAAACACTATAGTTTAAGTCATTTTTATACTTCATATATAAGATTTCACGTGGTATGTACTTGTTTTTTATGCAAATGTAGATACTAGGTACATCTTGTGAGTAAAATGATCAAAAGTGTAATTCTATGAAAAAATAGTGAAAAAGGTGTGAAAAGATGCATGGAACTCAAAGATTTGGCTTAGGATCGAAGCTGTCGAAGATCGATGAAGTTGCAAGAAGAATTCTGAAGAGAAACTCAATTCACGATCACGACAATCATTCATGGTTGGGACTTGTTCTTCTTTAGAACAGAAGTCTGCCAATCAAAGATTCACAGTTGTGACATATATATCGCGGTCACGATATGGATGGTTTTCTGGTTTTATCTTCTTAACTACCAACCGCCAGATAAGCATGATCAACCGCCATCAACCACCATCAACTACCAACGAAAAGACACTTATCAGAAGTTAACCAATCATGAAAAGGTGCCTATCCATTTTGGATTATATCAAAGCTTCTCAACCAATCACAATGAAGAGATGCAATCATTCACCAATGGACACAACCCTTCGTATGGATAGACACAACCCTTCGAACTCTATAAATAGGGTTCCAATCCTCACAAATTTCGTGCAATTGGTGTGCAATATAGAGTGCAACCATAGAGAGGAGAATATAGAATTGCGTATAGTGTGTGTAGATAGAGAATTTGCTACGTTCATAAGTGGTAGCGAGAAAATGTTTAAGTAATTCGAATCCTTGTTTCGATCATTAGATTCTCTCCATTCTCAAGCGATTGTTGTATAAGTGTACTTGCAAATCACTTATCAATAAAAGTTTACATTCTTCAATATTCGTTTATTCGATATTCGCAAAGAATAGCATTCTAGCGGAGGTTCTGTAAGAGTCGAGACCGAATTCAAAGTAGATGCAGGAATTGTGGGAATTGACGACTCCCATTAAAGAGTGGATACGGTTTAATCAACTTTAGCTTTCACTTGCATACCTTACAACTTTGCTTTACTTTCTACTTATACTTTCTATTTCGAAGTTTATGATATGTCTATGTGTTATAATGCGTATTCTGTGTTAAGTCTTTTATGCTAATAAAGTTATATGTGTTGGAGTTAATTTGAAGAGTAATTTCAGGGTTAACGATATCCTGTATAATCACTAGATCTGTGATATAACACTATTTAGTGAGCCAACATTTTTGGAATGGTAACTTGCTAAATGTGGCTATGTGAGAGCGATCTGTACTAAGCATAGTATTGATGTTGTCCAGGTTTTCATAATTATCTTAATTTGTTTGCTCTAGATTTAGAAAAGTTATTTCATGTGTTGCTCTGTGGTGAATAATTAAACATCTGAGTATTTAGAACCGAGTCTATTAGATTAGTTTAGTGAATCGTAACATATTTGTTGAACTTGCATGTTTTCCTTGCTTTCCTTATTTCATAGGGAAAACCTATATATCTAAGTTCTCTAATCTTTCATACCTATATTTACTCATTCTTCGTTCTAACCTTCTTATCCACATCTATATATTTTATTTTTATTTTATCTTCCTTTTCAATCTTTAGAGCTGGCCCTTCCCTGTGGGATCGATATCTTTTAAAACTACATTGCAACTGTATACTTGCAGTTATCATCATTTTTCTATTTGATAAGAGGTACTGACAATACCTATCTTTTTCATGAACAAGTTTTTAGCACCAATGATATATAGCCGAATCTTGTGAACAAATCATTAAACTTATCAGTAGGAAAATGGCGAACAAGTTTTCGGCACCGTTGCCAGGGAAGACAAGTGAGTTCTAAGGATAGAACTGTCCGGGGAAGGTAAATACTTTCTAGAGATCTATTTATTCATTGTATTACTTTTACCATACAACTTTCTAAATTCCATTCTAGATATGAAAAGATTATGAAATAATCATCTTAGAGGTGATATGTCATAATATTTCATCTTAATTCTTGACGAATAGAAGATTTTCTTCTATATTTCCCATTCACATTTGTGATTGTCAATCACGCTCGTGAATTTCCCAACAAAACTTTCTATTTCTCAAAATTCTGTTAGTCACAATCACGAATTGTGATAACGATCTTGACCTATGTAATAACTGCATCAGTTTGAGTAGCTATTCGACAATTATTCCACTAAACTCTATATATTGATGCACGTCTGTTCATCAATCACCCACTTCTGCAATCTGAGTTCTTCTTTCCAAACCAAAATCTATTTCAAAAACTTAGAACCTTTCATTCCTTATAAATTTTCTTTCTTATACAATGGTTTATCCGCGCGAGATCTAGTGTATTTTCGCCCAAGAATATTCACGAATGGTACGAAGCGCCATTTCCTATCTATTTAGAGGAAGAAGGGGATCATTATGAAATGATCCGAGTTGCTGAATTTAAGAGTTCCTATACATTTCATAGAAACAGTCTTATTCACTTAGGTGTTTTCGACAGAATTATGTATTATCTCAGAATACTTAATTTTGTTATTTACTCCAACTTAATTCTTGGAAATAATGTGAGCAATTGCATGGAAATGCTGGTCACAGTGGCATGGAGAAATGATAGATAAAACTGTTTGATCTATCGTCACCATGGGAAAGAATACAAGCTTACAATGAAGGCTTTGGAAAAGTATTTGGGATTTCCAAGGGATTGTTTCTATAAGATGCTTCCTGGATGGAATCCTGCACCAACATGGAATCGCTTGACAGGCCAAACTAATTAAGAATAAGAATCTTCCCATAGTTGGTGGATTTGTGATTCTTGTTTGTTGGCACTACACTTTTACTTAAGTGGAGCCTATTTGGCAAATGCAACGCTGATATTGTCACGCCTGAAGAATTGTTTATCTTGGAAGCAATTCTAGAAGGCACACCTGTTGATGTCTCAAGGATTATGATGGAGACACTCATGTCTACAGCATAAAATCCTAAGTTAACCGAATATGGTTGCCGGACAATGGCAAATCTGTTGGGGCAAATAGGAAGACTACCGTATTTCATAGAAATTTTCACTGGTGAAGATGTAATTCCGAAGTTAACGATGGAAGTCTTCTTTGAGAAAAATTTCTTAATAAGATACATTAGGGAGGATAGGATAACCTACAGTTGGAGACCATGGGAAGAAAGGGTGGAAGCAGACCGAGAAAGAGTAAGGGAAAACGTACCGGGAAGAGGAAAATAGAAATCTTAACCTCCATAGAGGGTTAAATGACCTTATAGAAGGGCAGATTTCAATCTGAAGAAAAATCGAAGACATTCGTGTTTTACTGGATGATGTCAAGCAAGATTTAAGGGAATCTTATTATGAGATTAATCGAATGATAGGATCACTTCCTCCTACATAAAATTTCTCATCTTTTTTATTTAGAAAAAGTTGTATAGGTAGATTTCAATTTGTTTTTTGTTTGTTTATTTGTTTGTTTCTTTTTATTATGTTTGTAAATACTTGTTTTTATAAATGAAAAATTTGACCAACAAGACAGTAATGTTCAATTGCTATCATCACCATGATTACTCAAGGTATAATAGTAAATATTTATCGTTTATATTTAACAAAGTTTGTTTGTGTTTTTGTTTCTAAGTTTTTATAAGTGCAAGTCTAAAAATTGAAGAAATTTGAAGAGTAGAGAGGCTCGCGACCACGACACAAGGCACGCTCATGATCATAGGATAACAAAAAATTCTATTTCTTTTGTGAAGAGAGTCACGATAGCGATAGGCCTTCGCGATCGCGACACGGTAAAATTACAACCATTACAGGTCGCGAGCTGACACGTGACAGATGTTCGTAACCGCCATTAATGGCTAGTTTTGAGCCTAAATGGCTATAATCCCATTTATGACCAATTAGAGGCTTCTTAAACCTCTATAAATAGGTCCAAGTTGAGCCCTAGCCACCATACCTTTTACAAAACCTTCAAAAATTATGATATTCTCATCTTCTATATTCGAAAACATCTAACCTTTTTCAAACCTTTACTTCCAACCAATATAACTCGTGTTAAGAGAGCAGCACAAAAGAGAGGAGCTCAACCACTTCAAGAAGAATTTGATTGTCCTTTCCCATTAAGGACAAGAGAAGAGGGTAAGAGGTTTCAAAATCTAAGCAAATTGGATATCACTGGGATGATATTCCTTGATTTAGTTTTCTTAGAAACTTTGAATCTCCGTGAAGAGATGGAGGTCTACCTTTCGGCTCTTGGTCTTACAAGATTTGTGAGTTTACGCTTTCCACAAAATCGAGATTGGATTCTCGAATGTTTGGTAACATTCGATTTTGAAGATTCAAGGAAGAGGGCTATACAATTCCATAATCAAGGACAATAATACACCATCATAAGAGAGATGATGGGTGATTGGTTCGGTTTCAAGATTGCTAATTCTTCGAGCATGACAGATCCGTTCCACCTAACTGAGTTTGGGTAAATTTATTAGGTAAGAGAGTCTTCGATCCTAAAAATTCTCCTAACAAACTCATTAAGGATGAATGCATTCTTCTTCTCCACAAATACCTTTCCACTTGGGTATTTTTTCAAGTAGAGAATACAAAGGTCCAAAAGAA
>CATIWQ010056517.1:0-23801 GCA_949673415.1 Euphorbia schlechtendalii | reverse complement strand
CACCAAATCTATCTTCAAAAATTATTTTAAAAAACCTTCGCATCATTTTCTTTTCGATTTCTGAACTAGACCTTCCCTGTGGGATCGATATCTTTTAAAACTACATCGCAACTGTATACTTGCAGTTATCATCATTTTTCTATTTGATAATCGGTGTTGACCACACCATTGATTAAGTTTTTGGTCATTGTTGCCCAGATTTTCAAATCCCTTTGGTTCTTAGCCAAAAGACTCATGATAAGATTTTATTTATTATTATCAAGTGGAAAAATGGCGAATAGGTTTTTTGCACCGTTGCCGGGGAATAAGCCTTTCGGAACGAGTATCGCCAAAATCTTGCGAACAGTATACAGTTGTGATGTAGTTTTAAAAGATATAGATCCAACAGGGAAGGAATTCGGTTCTCAGGACCAACTAGAGTTACAGAATAAAAGAAATAAGATAAATTGTTGAATAGATAGATTAGAGAAGATTTAAACTATATAGATATTCCCTAAGAACAAGTATAGTAGGCAAGAACATGCAAAGCAATCAAAGTTGTTTTAAACACTAGATAACTTCGACAAACTCAGTTCTAGACTCCCAAATATTTAATAATTCACAAGAGAGCAACACATGAAATGACTTTTCTAAATCTAGGGTAAACAAATTATAGCAGTTATAAGAATCTGAATAATAATAATACTATGCTTAGTACGGGCCGCTCTCACATAGCCATATTTAGCAAGTTACGACTCTAAAAATGTTGGCTCACTAAACAGAGTTATAATCAGAGATCCAATGATTATATAGAATGTTGTTAAACAGAAAATCACTCTTAAAGTTAACTCGAAAGCATATAACTTGATTAATATAAATGACGTAACACGAAATACACGTTATGACACATAGACATATCATAAACTTCAAAATAGAAAGTATAAGTAGAAAAAAAAGTAAAGTTGTAAGGTATGCAAGTGAAAGCTAAAGTTGATCAAACCTATCCACTCTTTAATAGGAGTCTTCAATTCCCGCAATTCCTGCTTCTACTTTAAATTTGGTCTCGACTCGTATAGAACCTCTGCTAGGATGCTATTCTTTGTCAATATCGAATAAATGAATGTTGAAGAACAGAAACTTTTATTGATAAGTGCTTTGCAATTACACTCATACAACAATCACTCGAATATGTAGAGAAATCTAGTGATCAAAATAAGAATTGAATCACTTATACATTTTCTCACTAACTCTTTGAACTAGCGATATCCAAAAAATTTTCACTCTCTATCATTTATCGTATGCTCTTTATATTTTCCCTCTACCAAATCCCACCAATAAAATGGTTGGTTTTGAACCCTATTTATAGAGTGCGAAGGGTTGTGTCTATCTAAATGAAGAGTCGTGACCATTGGCGAAGAGTTGCATCACTTCAATGTGATTGGATGCAAGATTTATCCTCATCTTCATTGGAAAGGCACCTTTTCGTTATTGGATTACTTCCAAAAGGTGTCTTTTTGTCTAACAATTAGTGGCGGTTAATCATTTTTATCCAGCGGTTGGTAGTTGAGAAGAGTTAACAAAAAACCGTCATAAGTCACGAGCACGATATACATGTCACGATCATGAACATTGGTTTTTAACTTTCTGCTTGTGAAGAATGACAAGTCACGACCGCAAATGGGTGTCATGATCGTCACATGTGCTTTTCTTCATGATTCTTCTTTGTAACTTTACCGATCTTTGACAACTTCGATCCTAAGCCAATTCCTTGTGTTTCATGCATTTTTTTGCATCTTTTTCACTCTTTTTATATTGAATTCCATCTTTGATCATTTCATTCCCAAGATTCACCTAGTTTTTGCACTTGCATAAAAAAAACTACATACCATGTGAAATCTTTATATGAAGTTTAAAATGACTTCAAACCATATCATTTTAGGATTAAAAATATCATGATAATAAGTGTAATTATACACTTATCACACCCTGACACTTAACTTTTGCCTTATCCTCAAGGTAAGCATAACAGAAGTGTATAGAATAGTAATCTAAGTTCGTACCTCATTTGGTGAAAAGACTATCGTAGTGAGTACCACATTCCCACATTGCATAAAGTTCAAAATTTCCCACAAATTAGTAATGTGCAATTTATATAGTTTAGTTGCAAACATTTGCTCTTAATGGAGGGCCAATCGAATTGTGTCTTCATATAAGCATTATACACTTGCTCGAATATTTCCTTCTCTTAAGTATAGTATGAAGTATAAAGGATAAAGAGAGCACACTTTGAAAAAAATTAATCTCAAGGCATTTTTAGGTAACCTAGGATGCTAAACACTCTAAGTGGTTGCATTTTATGCTCCATACCATTCTCCCCCTTTTTTTAGTGATTGCATTTTATGCTCTATACCACTTTCTCTCATTTTTTTCTTTTAAGCATATGTTTTTGAAGTACAGACTTGTACTTTGAACCTATTTTTTATGCTATGCTTTCTTTTTTTTGCACTCATTGAATGGTTGCAGTTTCTACTCCGTACCATTCCTCACCTTTTGCATAACTCATTGGTTATCCTCTCTTTCTTTTGATTTTTCTCTCTAAATACCCTCATCCTTTATTGATCACTTTCAAAGTATTATGGCCATAGTTTCCAAAAACTTTAAACACACTCAATACTTATAGGATGTATTCGAGAATAACATATAAAACTCATAGTAAGAACACTACTAAATATTATTCCACTACTAACTTATTAGCAGCATTAAACTAAAACTATATAACTTATACTAATTCATGTTGCATTGAAATTATATATCAAAACTTACTTAGAATGATGCTTTTGGATGTTACTCACCACTCATCCTTGCCAAATGCTAAATATTATGCTAAAAAGCTCTCACACTCTCAACTTACGCTCAAACTCGAAATAAAAATTTTGTTCGAAATTTGCACTAACATCAAACTTATAATACCTAACACTCACAATAACCTTGGAACATATGTTAGTATAGTATAGGTATGGATAATGTATAAATAACACAAAATCAAGAAAATTTTAATATTCTTCACCTTTTTTAATATATTTGGTTTTTTTTTGGATTTTTTACAAATACCCCCCACACTAAAGAATACAATGTCCTCATGTGAGAGATTTAATTAAAAATGAAACACATAAAAACTAAAAACAAACAACTTGTCTAAAAGAAAAGAAAAGAAATTTGAACCCTGTTATTCATTCTTCCGAACTTGAATCTAGAGGACTTGGTGAGATATCCATATTCTTCATTCTGAAGTATGAATTCATTAAGGTTTAAAGAAATATTGGATTGTGTAAGTTGATGAACATCTTGTTGTATAGAAGCAATATAAAGACAAGCTTTATTGACATCATCAACAAACTTTCCTCTCCAAGCATCTTCATTGGTATTTGTACTCCCGGAGGTTCGTCTTCCTTCACTACTTCCTATTTGAACTTCGTCAATGCCTTCGTCGGGTTGGTTCTCTTGAGAAGTAGATTCTTCTTTTGGCCTCAACTTCCTAACCCTTAATCCATATGGTAGAAATGTAAATTTTCCTTCTTCCTCCTTAACTATTCCCGCTCTCTTCATATAAACTCCTCCCATGAAATTGAATTTCTCTTTAGGATTATATCTGTATAACAGTTGATTCTTGGCTCCCAAAATAATTCCGCAGATTGTATTTTCATCTCCAACTCTAACCTTTTTATGCGTAGTAAGGCTAGTGATGGATTCTTACATATACATCGAAAACTTTAGCCTTAATTGCGAAACCGCGCACTCCAATATTACCAAATCTTTCATCATCACTTTAGTAGTTTCGTGTCGGAAGAAAAGACTTTCAAAAATAAACTTGTGAAGGTAAAGAAGACTGTTTCTGTGAATATTCTTGTTGGATGAGTTTTTGACATCGTATCAATCCAATCCCTTTAACTCAGTCGATACACTCGTTAAATCATAATCTTCTATCTTTTCTATTTCTTCATAGGTTTCTCCTAAACCAAACCACTTAATAAAATCCATTAAAGTAAACTTATATTCTTCCCCTCCGTTCCTAAATTTCCTTTTCGAGAAATTCCCATCCACTTGAATAGTCACCAAAACTCGAGGACCGATTCCTAGTTAAATGGGAAATGCATATTTACAAAGCTTCCCCATCCAAATAGCGTGAAGTATTCCTCTACTTCCACATGAATTCTAGCATCAATTGCAAAAGTAGGATCATAGAAGAGTGTACCTTGGATATCAAAGTTCTTTATCCTTGTGTATCTCTCAACTTCTTCGTCACCGTAGATGGGAAAAAGACATCCATATTTGGTTTGTTAAAAAAACCAACTTATTCTTTCCCTTGGTTGTTGCTGATTTCTTGGGAGCCATTGAAATTGAATTCAAAAGTTGAAAGAAAGGTTTGTGTTTGATTTGGGAAAAACAGAGAAAATTGTTTGAAAGAGATTGTAGTTGAGTAAAAGAGTGATTGATTTGCGAAAATCAATTAGGAATATATATATATATATATATATTGGAAAATATAAGAGATTTAAGTATCAATGGAGTTTCTCAACCCCTTGACTTCATATTCATGGATGAAATCTAACTTAACAACTTCTTGGATGCAAGCATCCATCGAGTCAAGTTTCATGCATATATCTTCATCCATTGGATATTAATCAACCTTATCCATGTTAAATTCAACAGTATCGTCACCTATCCTTAACTTAATTTTGCCTTTCGACACACCTATCAATGCTTTGCTAGTATGCATAAAAGGTCTTCCTAAAATTATAGGATATTTTTATCATATGCAAAATCTGGTACAACAAAGTCTGTTGGAAAAACAAACTTATCCAATTTAACTAGCACATCTTCAATGATGACATAAGAACGTTTAATAGAATGGTCGGCCAATTGCAAGACCATATTTGTCCTTTTAACTTCATCATCAAGCTTCAAATCTTTGAAGATCGATAAAGGCATAAGATTTATACAAGCCCCAAGATAACATAAACATTTTGGAAAGAAAATGTATCCAAGTTTACACGGTATTGTGAAACTTCCTAGATCTTTAAGTTTAGTGGGCATTGTAGCAGTTATTATTTTGCTATAATCTTCAATTAAAGTTACTTTCAATATTCCTTCTAAACAATGCTTACGAGATGAAAGTTCTTTAATAAACTTACCATAGTTTGGAATTTGGGTAATGGCTTCAATGAACACAAGATTGATTTCCAGACCTTTAAGTTTGTTGATGAACTCGATGAATTGCTTATCCTCATTCTTCTTCTCATTCTTTTTGGAAATGGTGGCTGAGGGGGATTAAACTTTTCGGATTTAGGTTGTTCATCCACTCCTGTTTTATCATTGGATTACTAGGATAGTCATGCAGCACTTCAACAACATCATTAGCAAGCATACCCAAAGGATTTGGTCAATCTAGTAATTTACCACTATGAAGGGCTATAGAATGCACATTTTCTTCAAGATTTCATTCTGTGTTACTAAGTAAATGGCCTTTTCCTCTAGATGGAATAGCACTCGCTAATTGTCCAACTTGTATCCCTAAATTATGAATAAAAGATGATTGATTTTTAAACATCTGTACATCTTATTTTCTAACTTTTTGTAACATTTCTCAGACTCTGATTGCTTATTACAAACTCCTTCCAGAAATTTGTCTATCTTACATGCCAATTTTCCTATTCTATCATTACTTTGATAATTCTTTTGTTGATTATCATAATACTTCCAATTAGAACTCCTATAATTATTTCCATTATTGCTATAAGAATTCCCTAGACTTTGAACATAACTTAATTGCTCCCCTACACATGGGTTAAAGTTACACTCAAAAGTAGTGTGTCCTATTTAGCCACAATTTTTGCATGTCGAAGGGTTACTCTTACTTATATGCATATTATCTATCTTATGATATAATGTAGATATTTGCGCTTGCACAACAGAAATAGGGTCTAATTCGTTAACCTTTTCAACTGAACTAGAAGATGTAGATTTAGTATGCAAATGAGTAGGATTAGTAGTACTTACTTATGCTCTCTCCATAGGCCACATATTATTGTTGTTTTCCATATCTCCCAAAAGATCAAAGGCTTCTTGACTAGTTTTCATCATAAGAGATCTCGCAGCCAAAGAATCAATCGCTCCTCTTGTTGCATAATTTATTTCATTATAGAAGGTTTGTAGAATCACATTTTGGGGTAAACGGTGATGAGGACAAACTCGTTGAAGTTCCTTATAGCGTTCCCAAGCTTCGTACAAGTATTCACTATGCTTTTGAGTAAAGGAAGTGATTTCTTTTATGAGTCTTGCGGTTTTGGCTAAAGGGAAATATATAGTTAGAAAGGTTTGGGCTAACTGATTCCAAGTGGTGATTGAATTTGGGGGTACTGAATTCAACCAAACTTTCGATTTATCACGAAGCGTAAATGGAAATAAGCGAAGTTTAACTGCTTCATTAGGAACATTGTGCATTTTATAAGTATACCAGACTTCTAAAAAGTTTGCAATGTGAGCATTCGGATTTTCATTAGGTAGACCATAGTATTGCACATTATGGTTGATCATTTGAAATAATGCTAGCTTTATTTCAAATTGATTCACATTAATGGGTGGTCTAGCATTTCACTAATCATTACCATTCATGGTCGGAATGACATAATCTATGAGCCTTGGTTAAGGTTGATTATTCTATGGTTGATCTTCGTCAGCCATCCTTCTTATTTGTCTCTTATTTATCCATTTTCTTCTACTCCCAAATCGTTCTATTTCTAATTCGAAAGATGCCAAACTTTCTCCTGAACTACGTGTACTTAGCATGCACACGCTAGAAAGAAAACTCAATGAATAAGCAAGAAAAATATGTTAATAATAAAATATAAATACTTAAAATAAAAAAAATAAATCTATTGACATATAATATAAATATATTGCCCGTTCTCCGACAATTTGACCTCTAGAACGCACTTACCTTCCCCGGCAATGGTGATCGCAAGGTTTTGACTCTGATGACTTTGAGGGGTTATATTCTAAAATGAAGCCAAAAACCTTGTTCTCCACTTTTCTACCGATAAGATAAAAGTTCAAAATACGAACATGTGTTGTCAATACCGCTTATCTAAATCGAAAAATGGTGACCACTGCAAGTATATAGTTACGATGTAGTTTTAAAAGATATCGATCCCACAGGGAAGGAACCAACTCTAAAGATCAACAAGAGAAACATAATAAGGAAAATAAAATAATTTTGATTTTATTTGGGTAGGAAGGGATATGATGGTTGGATAGATAAAAGTATATAGATTTTCCGTACGAACAAGTATAGTTAAGAAAACATGCAAGGTTATCAAAGATATTATGTTCACTAGATTAATTTAACAGACTCAGTTCTAGACACTTAGATATTCAATTATTCACCGTAGAGCAACACATGAAATTACTTTTCTAAATCTAGTGCAAATGAATTAAGATGATTATATAAACCTGGATGCCAATATTACTATGCTTAGTATGGGTCACTCTCACATAACCACATTTAGTAAGTTACCATTCCAAAAATGTTGGCTTACTAAAAAGCATTATAATCACAAATCCAGTGATTATACACAATCTCTTTAACCCCGAAACTACTCTTAAAGTTAACTCAAAAGCATATAACTTGATTAATATAAAACACTCAACATGAAATACACATTATGACACATAGACATATCATAAACTTCGAAATAGAAAGTATACGTAGAGTGCAAAGCAAAGTTATAAGGTATGAAGTGAAAGATAAAGTTGATCAAACCGTATCCACTCTTTAACGGGAGTCGTCAACTCCCGCAATTCCTGCGTCTGCTTTGAATTTGGTCTCAACTCGTACAAAACCTCTGCTAGGATGCTATTCTTTGTGAATATCGAATAAACGAATGTTGAAGAATGAAAACTTTTATTGATAAGTGATTTGCAATTACACTTATACAATAATTGCTTGAATATGTAGAGAAATCTAGTGATCAAAATAAGAATTCGAATCACTTATACATTTTCTCGCTAACACTTATGAACGTAGTGAAATCTAGATAATTTCTACTCTCTATCTATGCACACAATATGCACTACTTTTCCACACAACAGCAACCCACTACACAAAATTTGTAAGGTTTGGACCCTATTTATGGAGTTCGAAGAGTTGCGTCTATCCATACGAAGAGTTGTGTCCATTGGTGAAAGATTGCATCACTTCATTGTGATTGGTTGAGTTGATTTGATCTTATCCACAATGGATAGTCACCTTTTCATGATTGGCTGACTTCTTAAAGGTGTCTTTACATTGGGTAGTTTATGGCAGTTGATCGTTCTTATTTGAGGATTTATAGTAGAGAAGAGTTGACCAAAAAACCGTTTAGGTCACGACCGTGAACCTTTGGTTGGTAACTTTCGATTTTGAAGAATACATGAATGGTTTTCGCAAACGTGAATTGTGTTTTTCTTCTGAATCCATCTTGTAACTTTACCGATCTTCGACAGCTTTGTTCCTTAGCCAAATCTTTAAGTTCCACACATCTTTTTGCACCTTTTTCACTCTTTTTACATAGAATTCCACTTTTATATGAAGTATAAAAATAACTTAAACTGTAGTGTTTAATATGTAAAATTATAATGATAATAAGTGTAATTATACACTTATCAAACGGTGCCAAAAACTTGTTCGCAAGATTTTAGCTATACTCATTCCAAAAAGCTTATCCTCGATAACGGTGCCAAAAACCTTGTTCCCCACTTTTCTAGTAACAAAATAAAAAATTCTAAATATGAACAAATGTTGTTAGTAGCGATTATCAAATAGACAAATGATGATAACTGCAAGTATACATGTGTAGTGTAGTTTAATTGATATCGATCCCACAGGGAAGGAATTCGATTCTAACTGAACAAAAGCAATAAGATAAATGGTTAGGTTTGGATGATAGACTAATTAATAGACAAATGCATGAACAGATTAGAGAAGATGTAAACTATATAGATATTCCCCAAGAACATGTATAGTAGAGAAAAACATGCAAAGAAATCAAAGTTCTTTTAAACACTAGATAACTTCGACAAACTCGATTCTAGATGCCCAAATATTCAATAATTCGCTGTAGAGCAACACTTGAAATGACTTTTCTAAATCTAGGGTAAACGAAATGTGACACTTATAAGAACCTGGATAACAATAATACTATGCTTAGTACGGGTCGCTCTCACATAGCAATATTTAGCAAGTCACCACTCCAAAACTATTGGCTCACAAAACAACATTATAATCATAGATCCAGTGATTATACAGAATCTTGTTAACCCTGAAATCACTCTTAAATTTGACTCGAAAGCATATAACTTGATTAATATAAATGACACAAGATGCAATACTCGTTATGACACATAGACATATCATAAACTTCAAAATAGAAAGTATAAATAGAAAACAAATTAAAGTAGTAAGGTATGCAAGTGAAAGCTAAAGTTGATCAAACCATATCCACTCTTTAATGGGAGTAGTCAATTCCCGAAATTCCTGCGTCTACTTTGAATTCGGTCTCGACTCGTACAGAACCTCCGCTAGGATGGTATTCTTTGTGAAAATCGAATAAATGAATGTTAAAGAACATAAACTTTTATTGATAAGTGCTTTACTATTACACTCATACAACAATCGCTCGAATATGTGGAGAAATCTAGTGATCGAAACAAGAATTGAATCACTTATACATTTTTCTCACTAACACTTTGAACTAGCGAAATCCATACAATTTTCACTCTTTATCATGTATCATATGCTCTCTATATTTTCACTCTACCATATCCCACAATGAAAATGGTTGGATTTTAACCCTCTTTATAGAGTGGGAAGGGTTGCGTCTATGCAAACAAAGAGTCATGTCCATTGGTGAAGAGTTGCATCACTTCAATGTGATTGGATGCATGATTTTATCCTCATCTTCAATGGAAAGGTACCTTGTCATGATTGGATTGCTTCTAAAAGGTGTCATTTCATCTGAAAGTTGGTGGCGGTTGATGGTAGTTGATCTTTTTTGGAAAGGTACCTTGTCATGATTGGATTGCTTCTAAAAGGTGTCTTTTCATCTGAAAGTTAGTGGCGGTTGATGGCAGTTTATCTTTTTTATTTGGCGGTTGGTAGTTGAGAAGAGTTTACCAAAAACTGTCACAAGTCACGAGCGTGATATACATGTCGTGATCATGAACATTGGTTTGTAATTTTTTGCTTGTGAAGAATTACTAGTCACGACCGTGAATGGGTGTCATGATCGTGACATGTGCTTTTCTTCATGATTCTTCTTTGCAACTTTACCGATCTTTGATAACTTTAATCCTAAACCAATTCCTTGTGTTCCACGCATCTTTTTGCACCTTTTTCACTCTTGTTACATAGAATTTCATCTTTGATCATTTCACTCCCAAGATTATCCTAGTTTCCACACTTGCATAAAAAACAACTTCATACCACTTGAAATCTTTTATATGAAGCATAAAATGACTTTAAAACATATCATTTTATGATTGAAAATATCATGATAATAACTATGATTACACACTCATCAAACACCTCTGCTAGTGGATCCTCTTCCGTCCTCCGCCCCTCATCAGTCAAAGCATTCACCCCTTGGTTAGATCGTGATAGCATTGCTAGTACAAGATTGGTGGGTATCCTTGACCCTACTGCGAGGACATTGCGATGTCTGATAGTTATTTCCCTATCAAGATGATGAGCGTGAAAGGATAGCTCATCAAAACAGGGATTGTTAGCCTCGATAGATGGTAGTGGTACAAGTCGCTTGATCCTTCTACTATCAACCGAACACCATCTTATTTTGTTGGTCTCACAAACATCACCACGTAAATGAACATCCAACACTTTATATAATTAGTGAGTGACTCCCCCTCCCTTTGTTTGCAAGCAAGAAGATCTCGCATGCATTATTTTGGCTGCTCTAGGAATGAAAATTTTGTACGGAATTCTACAATAATATAATTCCATGTCCCCTTCGTCTGCTCCGATTGCATGTCATACCACTGACTCACCACTCTTGCTAGCGAGCACGGAAATAGTGTTGCTATCATATTTTCTGAGAAAGACCCTGTGCTCGACAGATGGTATAAAATTTAGAGAGATGGGATGATGGTACATCATTCCCATCAAAAATCGACATTCCGGCCAAATTGAAACTGGCCCTCGGGATTTCTTCCCTCTCTCTAGCTCCCTGATTACTAGAGTTAGACTTGAGATTACATCATCTGAGTCCATCCCTAACTTGATTGCCATTACATACTAGTCTTCCTTGCCGGTCGGTTGTGAGCACGGGATTTTGTACCAGCTCGCGCGTTTAATGATGATGGCTTTTCAGCATATTTATCCTCGAATCACACATTTTTTACCGTCCAATGATCTGCAAATGGGAATCTTCCTCGTCTACAAATTCAAAAGGACATTTTTAAAATTATTTAATTTTTTCCTTTAAATCAAAAATTAATTAAAAAAATACAAAAATACACACAAAAATATTAAAAAAACCCGTGGGAAATTGAATCCCAAGCTTGAGCCAGGCCTTGCCAAAAAATGGGCTTTGGCGAGGCAGGCCTTGCCAAACACCTTGGTGAGGTAGGCCTCGCCAAACTTTGATGAGGCTGCATCGCCAAAGACAAGGCGAGGAGCCTCACTGAACTTTTCTCCGGCGAGAAAACTTACCATTTTAGGATTTTTGGTATTTTTCCTATAAATAGTCAGGTCTTTTTTGATAATTGGGGGCTCGAAATTTTAGAGAAAAATTCTTCTTTTAAGAACAAAAAACACTACAACAAAAGTATTTTCTTTTCTTCTAATATTTTCTTGGATCTAAAACACTTTTGGATTCCAAATTTCTTCATCTTAAAATCAAATTTCTTCATCTATTTTTCTTCAAATATCCTCAGATATTCTCAGGTTTAAAACAAATTTAGAACCCGAGTCTGATTATCATTTGGATAAATCAACATGTAATTTCCAATTAAACCACAACTTAAAACAAAAAATGAAATAGGATCCCTCCCGGGGATCGAACGGATACGCCGAAGTGGATTCATACCGCAAGGGTAAGCCTTTGAGTTCCTAGAATTGCGGATTCCGTGCTTTCATCTACTTCATCTCTTTTTTATTTTATTTATGGACCTAGGAATTATTTGTTTTATTTATTATTTTAAATGATGTAAATTCTCTTCTTCATCTTCTTTTCTTTTCAATTTTTATGTTAGAATACCCCAACGAAGGGAATTAAAATTATTCCCGGATAGCAGACCTCACCTTATGCCATGCGATCATTTTCACTAATAAAATTGATCAACATATGTGTAAATAAAAATGAACTATTTTTATTTAAAATAACAACTTTAAACCATCGATGTTTTAATGAGGCCACACGAGACTCGCTAAAATCAAATCGAACATATGTGATATCCCTTGTGCTAACCTTTGCGGATGCAGGCTAGATGTATGTTTAGGATTTTATTTTCCTTCGGGTATTGCATATATTTTTGAGGAAATGTAATTAATAGGTTAGTGGGCGATTGCATCCCCCGATTTTTGCAATTTTTGTAACCTTTACTTGTCCGCATTTATTTTTTGCATTTACTTACTGTTTTGTGGATGGATTTACTGCTTTTTCTATACGTGAATCATGCATATAAACTCCAAAAATGACCTAAGCGCGAATATGCGTAACTAAGAAAATACGGTTTTCTATAGAAGTAATATAATGTGATCACATAAGAAATAAGCAACTTATCCCAAACCCAAATCTCTGTGTCTTAGTGGGCAGTCCCCCGGATGTTAAGCCTCACAGGACTCTAATTCCTTGAAAGAGCTAATCTAGGTGGTGACTCCACAATAAGAGACGGTGGATTCTGGTTCGAACCGATCTAAAACGCGTTTTTGCTCTCTCTTCCAACCTTTTTCCCATGTTCCCAACCCGGTGCTTTATTTTTCAAACACCCTGGTGGACCACACCTCTCATCTTCACGCACTCTCAGCCCATCACTCCTTGTCATCCTCTCACAGTGGCGACCCTGCTAGGGATTTTTCTTCAAACTCTTTTTTTCAAAGGTTTTAGATTTTGGATAAGTGCCGAAAATTATTGATCACATTATTCCATTTTCTCTTAATTTTGACATATTCATAATAACGCATTGCAATAGAAGGGATTAGCCCATAAGTCTAAGGTACCCCTATTACCGCGAAGCTTTCTCTTTTACTAATCTGCCTCCCTAATAAAAGATAGTACTCTAGCAGGTGGAGCACTTGTTGCCATATCGCATGTACCTCTCTCAACCCATTTGCAGAGAGGCTTGGAGTGTATTTTAGTTCAACAAAAACCTTCTACATCAACAACCCATTTACAAACCCACATGTAAATAAACCATAGGCATTTTATCTAGGGTGTTACCCGATAAACAACCATGCATTATATTTTTCTTACAGGTGCACTCCTTAGTATCTTCGTGGTTCTAAGATGAACCAAACTTAGGACAGAGACTAGCCAAATACCCTACACGTGAGAGTTGTATGGTTGGAAGTTTCAACTGTGCATGTTATGTATATTGTTTTAAATTTGTCACTGAACAAATGTCATGCTAACCACGAATTTTTGTACAGACACTTGAATGCACACACTCATGATATTAAATGTACATATCACAATACCAAACCAATATCACATGCATAGTTGACACTATAGATTGTGTCAGCCTAGGACAACATAAAACCACTTAGGAACATCACTTACCCCTTTTCAACGAGATATCCACTTGACATCCCGCTATTAGCCTGTAGATGGCAAACACACCTTTCTTTTATTGCGTGATGTCCACTTGACATCCAACACCTAGCCCGCAAGATGCAATAACATTTCCACCACATCACCCATGAGATATCCACTCAACATCCAACTCACATCCCTTTTGGGGCAATTATACACACCAAAAGCCCAAACGGGGAAAGTACCTCCTCAAAACCATATTCCCCACATTAAATGATATCCTAATTGATGTCCAAACCTAAGCCCACATGAGGCAAACTTACTTCAAAGGTCTTACCTTACCAAATCTTCAAGGGTACCCAAATCATTCGCCCACACGAGGCACTAATTCGCGTATCACCACATACCCTCAAATAGTGATAACCACATAGGTATCCAAAACCCCACCCTAATCGGGAAAAATAACCAAATCATTCCTTAGATAGCCACATACGGTAGTTGTTTTCATTTCAGTAGGGTACGTCACAATTTGACCTTCTCATTCCATAAGACCTAGTCACAGGAATAAACCTCAAACCATTGACCTATTACCACATAGGTAACTTAGTCACCTCACTTACATCACTCACGTTATAATGTCACACAGACATTGTACAAATCTCAAATCCAACCCCCGTTGTTGGATTTTCTTCCCCACATGTTTTCTTTATTACCTAACTACTAACATGTTGTTTCAAATGGATCGAAATTCATGTTATTTCACATCATGGCATGCTGACCCCTTGTGAATGCAGACAACACATTAAACATCTCACGCATTTCTAGCATCACGAGTCATATCACGAATCTTACATGCACATCTGACCCTCTGCTTGTGTATCTTAGCTTGGAAAAGGCCCACTCATCGCTTGGTCCGCTTTTCCCCAATTATGGCCAATCTGGAGGGGGTTCCATACACTGACTCAAATGAGGACTCGGATTCAGACTCAGATTTAGTTCAACACACTGTTTTAGCCAATCCACAAGAAGAAGGTATGGGAGAGGATCACCCTATGCTTACTAGATAATTTCTCAACAGTTGTCAATGAGCACCGAGATTGCAGCCACCTTGAATGCCTTTGCCAACAGCGAACAGTTAGCATCGCTCATTCACCAACACGTCGGGAGGGCCCAGAATGTAATATCCAGCCCAGAGGTCACCCTTAACAACGTCAATCCAACAGGGGTACCTCCTACTTCATGCATGATTCCCCCAACTAGCTTTTATCAGTTCAGGGCAAGACAAAGTCAGCTGAATCAGAATCCATTCTTCCCTAGAAAAACTATCCAGCTAGCATTCGCACCAGGGCCTTTCTACTAAGGAATGACCCAACACCCTATTCCCTCTTGGAGTACATTGATTGACTCAAAGTTCCAAACACCTCAATTGCCCCATTTTGCAGCATTTCCCTAGGGGTAATATGGCTCTTATCCAAGCATAGGGAATGCAATCCTTCAACAACCAAGAATGGAAAAACTATGGCAACAGTTCCTGGCCACTCACGGTGACCACCTAAGGAACACATACCCTACACAACTAACAATCAGGGATGAAGATAGCTTACCCCCAAACTTTGCAATGCCGGAGTTTGAGAAGTATGTAGGATCTGGTAACCCACACTCTCACTTAATGCATTATCAGATGGTGATGAGATCATTGAGGGTTAGCGATCGAATAATGGCTAAGCTCTTCATCGTCACCTTAGGCTACCCGGTTAACGAATTTTATAGCCACCTTCCGCTGAACATAGCTACCGATTATAATAGCCTCGCTCAAGCTATGATGGGGCATTATGGTTTCAACTCTCAAATGGAAACCACAATGCAACATCTGAAGGCTATAAGACAAGGGCAGGGTGAAAGCTTCAAATCCTACTATACGCGTTGGATGGCTACACAAGTCAGGTTGCAGACTCATTTGACCCTACAGGAGATGATAACAAAGCTACTGGACAGCACACTGCCACCATACAGGAACAAATTTGGATCTGATAGCTTCTCCATCTATCAAGAAGTGTTTGAGAAGGCGGAGCGGATGGAGCATTTTGAATCCATAGACATATCCGAGGGGCACTAACCCATGAAAGATGAATGATTATATAATAATTTCGCTTTTAGCTACTTTGCCCACGAGGCTTTTGAATTATTTTTTGAATAAATTGAACTTTGTTTACTTGCTCAATATTCTATCAATGATATCACGCATTCTCATAAACATATACATATTGTTTTTAGCACATTTGATACATCATTTCATGAAATTAATTTGGGTATAAATGGATTCCTCATAATAAATTCAAATGATTTGACTCTTGAGAGAAAGTGAGACACAAATACATGTACTTAGACAACGCGTGATAGCAATTGCCTCATCATACAAGGATGAAAGATCAATGGAAAGATATCCAAGCACGAAACGTCCATTGGCTCAATCAAGAGAACGAAGCACGCAAAGATTAAAAGGATCGGAACTAGAATAAGGCTAAAATATTGACCAAGAAAGTTGGGACCAAACAACAGATGCAAAGCCACAAAGAAAGAGTCTGATCGTTGAACACGTCAAAAACTCCATCACCACCATTCATAAGACCAAACAACTCATGCAATGCTACAAAGAAGTAGTCGGATCGTTGAACACGTCAATAACTCCATCACACGGATCACCATAATTCGTGGGATAATCAAACAAGAGTCGATGCTAAAGATAAAAAGGAGTCGGACCGTTGAACAAGTCAACAGTTCCTTCACATGACTTGCTACTATTTATGGGGCAATCATCGCAAGAAACACCAATGATCGAGACTCGTCATCACATACACCTCAAGCCAGCAAAGAGGCACGAGCACCAACAAATTGGTCAAAAATGCTGAATGAGAGAACAATTGAAGTCATGGACATGGATGGCAGTTGATCTACCAAATCAACCATGTCTTACACAATTGTTATCACGCATAGGTGAAATAAATATATCTATAAAAAAGTAGTACTAACAAAAAATAAATTTGTAATTAGCCTATCAATTAACACTCAATTAGTTGAGCAAAATTAGGGCTTCATTTCAAAACAAAAAAGAACGGTCCGCTGAGTTGAAAACCCGAAAAGGGCGGCTCAGGAAAAACATAGGACATCGAGAGAACCACATTAGTTAGAAAACCTGAGAGGGCTAATTGATGGCAGGAGTCAAATCATTTGAAATATTTATACCCCTGTTAAGTTCATCAATGAATTGTCATGCTGAACCTTTATTCATATGCTTATTTTGATTGCTTGCATGCCAATGGTAGAATGTCGCAAGTAAACATCCAAAACATGAAAAAAATAATAAAAAAATAAAGAAAAATGAGTTTGCTAGATTGAAAACCTAAAAGGGCAGTCCAGGCAAAAATTAAGACAAGGTTCGATAGATTGAAAACCCGCATGGGCGGTTTATGCAGAAGTTACAACCAATGTCAAATTCATCATCCTCTCATTGGAGCGGTACGTGGCATTATATATACCTCCAACACTTTAGGAAAACAGCTTCCAAGCGATCATCGCCAACACAACGTGGGATCGACAACTCATCCAGACTCTCCTCAAACCATATCCAAATCTTGAACTTGAATCTGGTTCAACGAACCCATGGTCATCACTTTGAGGGAGTCGTATATGGAATCCCTAACGAGACAAACCCTAGGGGCAATCATGCACCAGCACCAGAGAATGCTCTTCAATTAATGAAGCCCACGAGACCTACAATAGATGAACATACATCATATGATAAATATTGTTCATGCATAAAAACATGCATGCATTACATTCGCATCATGACATTCACAGGCAAAAATGATACCAAGCTGGGCCAACACTGTCTTGATAAACAAGAACCTCCACCTCCACATGAGGAACCCACAAACAAGATGATGGCCCACTCAAGCCCAAAGTCAACATTGCAACACCACAAAAGCCTCCTAAACAACGGAGTGGTTTTCGGGACGCCTAGAATTTCTTATTAAACTCATTTCATCCTCATGTTTTAATTTTTTGATTGAAGAGGCAAAAATTTTTGCTTCGCATAAACTCAATCAAATAATTAAAACATTCATCATAAAATGTATTAACATTAGCCTTTTTTCTGATTTGTTACAGGAAACAAGTCAACATCCTATTAAAGAAATACAAAATACAACCGAAGAAGGAAACAATTATTTCGATGGCTGAAGATGGAAACAGTCTCATCCACCAACTAAAGAAAGAAACAGTCTCATTTATCAATCGAAGAATGAAATAGTTGCCAACCACTAAAGGGACGTCGTAGAAAGAAATGGTCGACTTGCCTAGAAGGGGCACCAAGTACTTAAGGGATTTTGAAGAAAGAAATGGACAACCCTATGAAGACACGGTGCTAGAAAAGAAGGCCCATGTCATCAACTATTGGGGAAAAAGAAATCACCAGCTGCATCGGTCAAGTATATTCTAAATCGCTCTGCTCTTTTTCTTGTGATAATATTGGTTATACAACCAACAATTATCACACAAGGGGCAGCTGTGAGCACGGGATTTTGTACTAGCTTGCACGTTCAATGGTGATGACTATTCGAAATATTTATCGTCAAATCACACATTTTCGACCGTCCGATGATCTTCAAATGGGAGTCTTCCACGTCTCCGAATTTAAAAGGACATTTTTAAAATTATTTAATTTTTTCGTTTAAATAAGAAATTAATTCAAAAAAATACAAAAATACACATAAAAAATTCAAAATAACCCGAGGGAAACTGAATCCCGGGCCTAAGCTAGGCCTCGCCAAAAAATGGGCTTTGGTGAGGCAACCCTCGCCAAACACCTTGGCAAGGCAGGCCATGCCAAGCTCTTTGGCAAGGCTGCCTAACCAAGGTTAGCGAGGCCTCGCCAAAGTCCTTGGCGAGACATGGCAAAGCAAGCCTCGCCAAACTTTGGCGAGGCTGCCTCGCTAAAGTCTTTGGCGATCTCGCCAAGGACTTTGGCGAACTCACCAAAGACACAGCGATAAGCCTAGCCGAACTTTTCTCCGGCGAGACCCCTCGCCGAAAAAACTTACCATTTTTGGATTTTTAGGATTTTTCCAATAAATAGTTGGGTCATTTTCGATAATCGGGGGCTCGAAATTTCAGAGAAAAATTCTTCTTTTTAGAACAAAAAACACTACAAAAAAAATATTTTCTTTTCTTCTAATATTTTCTTGGAGCTAAAACACTTTTGGATTCCAAATTTCTTCATCTTAAAATCAAATTTCTTCATCTATTTTTCTTCAAATATCCTCAGATATTCTCGGGTTTAAAACAAATTTAGAACCCGAGTCTGATTATCATTTGGAAAAATAAACAAATACTTTACAATTAAACCATAACTTAAAACAAAAAAGGAGCGAGAAACGCTCCCGGGGATCAAACGGATATGCCGAAGTGGATTCATACAGCAAGGGTAACCTCTAAGTTCCTAGAATTGCGGATTCCGTGCTTTCATATGCTTCATCTCTTTCTGATTTTTATTTGTGGACTTAGGAATTATTTGTTTTATTTATTATTGTAAATGTTGTAAATTCTCTTCTTCATCTTCTTTTCTTTTTAATTTTTATGTTAGAATACCCCAACGAAGGGAATTAAAATTATTCTCGGATAACAGACCTCACCTTATGCCATGCCAACATTTTCACTAAAAAAATTGATCAGCATACATGTTAATAAAAAAGAACTATTTTTATTTAAAATAACAACTTTAAACCATCGATGTTTTAATTAGGCCACACGGTCCTCGCTAAAATAAAATCAAACATATGTGGTATCCCCTGTGTTAATCTTTGTGGATATAGGTTAGATGTATATTTAGGATTTTATTTTTCCTTAGGGTATTGCATATATTGTTGAGGAAATGTAATTAATAGGTTAGCGGGTAGTTTCATTTCCCAATTTTTATATTTTTTGTAACGTTGACTTCTCCACATTTATTTTTCGCATATACTTACTATTTTGTGGATGGATTTACTGCTTTTTCTATTCGTGAATCATGCATATAAACTCCAAAAATGACCTAAGCATGAATATGCGTAGCTAAGAAAATACGATTTTTTTTATAGATGTAATATAATGTGATCACATAAGAAATAAGCAACTTATCCTGGACCTAAATCTCTATGTCTTAGTAGGCCGTCCCCCAGACGTTAAGCCTTACAGGTCTCTAATAACTAGAAAGAGCTAATCCAGGTGGCCACTCCGCACTAAGAGATTGTCAATTCGGGTTCGAACCGATCTAAAAAACATTTTCGCTCTCTCTTCCGACCTTTTTCCCAGGTCCTCGACCCGTTGCTTTATTATTCAAACACCCCAGTGGACCACGCCTCTCATCTTTGGACGCTCTCGGCCCACCGCTCCGTATCATCCGCTCACATCGGTGCTTATCCTAACAGATCCCTCCCTACGCAAAGCAACGTAGGTTTAGATACCAACAATCTAGCAAGGTCAACCTCAGATGCTTTAATCTCACCTCCGCTCCTTCAATAGCCTGATTCTTTCTCCAACATTCACAACATATGCTCAAGATCCCTTCCTCCTCCAACTACCATCACGAACTCCCCTAAGCCATCAGGAATGCATTTCAACACCTTCTCCTCCCTGATCCCGGAGTTAATCATCCTAACATTGGCCTCAAAATTTGACAGATGGTTGGTCTTAGTGCTCGGTTTAAGCGAGAGCTAGTGAATGATTTTTTCATCCACCAGCTTCTAGATAGCCTTCAACAGTTCTTTACAATTGTTCGTGTGGTGCCCCACAGCAACATGATACTGGAAATAATTATTCTTATCTTCAAGCTTAGGAGGGACATGCTTTTTAAGGCTCTTCATCTGTTTAAGTTCTCACAATTTGGTGAACAAGAACCCAAGGTTAGCTATGTATGGGGATATGCAATGATACTCTTCTTTTGGCAATCTGAAAGCAGTTACCTTCTCTTCTTACACTAGTTACACTGCTGGTTGTTTCAAATTCACATGCACCGGATTGGACTCATTTTTCTTGTACCAGGGTTTAGCAGCTTGTTGTCCCGTTTCCTCCTCCATAGCGTCATAACGCTCTATCTTTTCGGCCAGAACAAATACCTCCTGGTAACTGTGGAAGGTTTCAGACCCAAGTCTTTTTCAATAAGATAGCAATGCACCATCCAAGAGCTTCACGATCATTTTTGGTAAGGTCAGAAAAGATTGTAACCTGACTTGTGCAGCCATCCACCTCTCGAAGTAAGGATTGAAACTTTTCCCCTACTTTTACCTTACGACCACTAAGTTCTACATTTTTTTTATCATTGAAGTGTTGAAGCCGTAATGGTCCACTATTACTTGGGACAGACGTCCCCAGTCATAAGCTATATCCATCAGGAGGTAACTATACTATTCATTCATAGGGCTCCCCAATGTAATGATGAACAGCTTGGCCATCATGCGATCGCTTATCCTCAAAGCCCTCATTACGTTCTGATAGTGTGCAAGATGTACAGAAGGGTCTGTGATGCCCGTGTATTTCTCAAACTGGGGCATAGCAAAAGTTAGAGGTAAGGTGTCCTCATCTCTAGTTGCTGACTGTGTTGGAATTGCACCCATCTACAACACTACAATATGCCAACCATGGGTAGCTAAGAACTACTACCATAGTTCAGTCATTCTAGGCTGCTAAAGGATATTGTTCGGGGTCCCCAAGAAACCACCATATTGCATCTCTATGTTGTACTGTCCCTGACCCTGGAACATCTGAGAAGGTGCACCCTGGCTTGGCACCGTAGGTTGAGCTGTCCTTTGAATAAATGGGATGTAATTTGAGGAGGGCCTGATTTCTGGTGGTCACACTGTTCCCCACTTTTCTACTAATAAGTTTAATCTATAATGGTTCCAAAATCTCATGAACTATTAGCTAACTGCGCTAAAAAATTATTCACAAATAAATGTAGGTGTTTTCAATACCCCTTGTCACATAGAAAAATGATGATAACTACAAGTATACAGTTGTGATGTAGTTTTAAAAGATATCGAACCCACAGGGAAGGAACCAGGTCTAAAGATAACTAGGGAAGCATAAAAGTAAATAAAATAAAAATAGATTAGAGATTTTTATGGATAGGAAGATTAGAATGAAAAGTTGAGTAAATATAGATGTGATAGATTAGAGACTCTAAATTAATAGATTTTTACTACGAACAAGTATAGTAAAGAAAACATGCAAGATCAACGAAGGTGTTATGACACACTAGATTAATGTAACAAACCGGTTCAACACACTAAGATGTTCAATAATTCACCGCAGAGCAACACATGAAATAACTTTTCTACGTCTAGCGCAAATGATATAAGACTATTATATCAACCTGGACAACATCAATACTATGCTTAGTATGGGTCACTCTCACATAGCCACATTTAGCAAGTTACCATTCCAAAAATGTTAACTCACTAAATAGTGTTATATCACAGATCCAGTGATTATACACGATATTGTTAATCCCGAAACTACTCTTAAAATTAACACCAATGCATATAACTTGATTAACAAAAAAGACTTAGCACGAAATACGCATTATGACACATAGACATATCATAAACTTCGAAATAGAAAGTATAAGTAGAAAGCAAAGCAAAGTTGTAAGGTATGCAAGTGAAAGTTAAAGTTGATCAAATCGTATCCACTCTTTAATGGGAGTCTTCAATTCCCACAATTCATGCGTCTGCTTTGAATTCGGTCTCGGCCCGTACAGAACCTCCGCTAAGATGCTATTCCTTGTGAATATTGAACAAATGAATGTTGGAGAACAAAAACTTTTATTGATAAGTGCTTTGCAATTACACTCACACAACAATCACTCGAATTTGTGGAGAAATCTAGTGATTGAAATAAATCGAATCACTTATACATTTTTCTCTCTAACACTTTGAACTTAGTGAATCTATGTAACTTTCACTCTCTATGTATCATGTATCATGCCATACATGTCATCTCACACCATCTTACACCATTTTCATGAAATGGTTGATTTGAACCTCTATTTATAGAGTGTGAAAGGTTGCATTTATCCAAACGAATAGTCATGTCCATTGGTGAAGGGTTGCATCATCTTCAATGTGATTGGATGCAAGATTTCATCCTTATCTTCAATGGATAGGCACCTTTTCATGGTTGCATTGTCTCCAAAAGGTGTCTCTTCGCCTGACAGTTGATGGCGGTTGATCGTTCTTATCCGACGGTTGAAAGTTGAGAAGAGTTGATCAAACCCGTCACAATTTGCGAGCGTGACATACATGTCGCGATCATGAATGTAAGTTGGCAACTGACTGTTTGTAAAGAATGATAAGTCGTGATCGCGATGGATAGTCGCGAGCATGATTTGGCTAATCGCGAGTAGGAATCACGATCGTGACATGGTCATGACTTATTCTTTTCTTCATGATTCTTCTTTGCAACTTTACCGATCTTTGATAACTTTGATCCTAAGCCAATTCCTTGCATTCCATGCATCTTTTTGCATCTTTTTCACTCTTTTTGCATAGAATTCCATCTTTGATCATTTCACTCCCAAGATTCACCTACACAACAAGAAAAATCGTGATTTGCAAGGGAATGCTTGCAAGGGAAAATTTTCCCTTGCAGTTTTTCTAGCTTGCAATGGATTCAGCAACGAAAATAAGTTTCCCTTGCAGTATGCTAATAACTAAAATAGTATATATATTTGCAAGGGAATTTGCAAGGGTTTAAACTTTTCCTTGCAAAAAGTTGGAGGGAAATTTTGGAGGTAAAATTTGCAAAGGAATTTGCAAGTATTTTTCATTCCGTTGCAATTTATATTAATTCAAAATTCATGTAAAATAATTTTAAAATACTTTCGTTTCCTATGTTATATGTGTAAACAAAAAATTAAATATTTTTTTACACAGAGAATAGTTAAATAGTTAAATATTTAGTTAAAATTCATGAAATTAATTTTTT
>CATIWQ010056514.1:0-14087 GCA_949673415.1 Euphorbia schlechtendalii | reverse complement strand
TGCCCAGGTCTATTTATAAAGTGTTTATCTTGGACTGATCTCATTCCCCCTTAATTTTTTTTGTAGCTTATATTACATAATTTCTTTATTTGAGACTCGAAATAAAACTAGTACAATGAGAACACTTGTACATCAGTTTTACCATTTGAGCTACTTTTTGTAGATTAAAAATCGAATTATATTATTATATATATTGATACATTGAAAAATTACATAAATCTGATCAAACAATGTCCATGCTTAAATAAATAGTCAAGGGTCTAATATTGTCCTAGAAGTATAGCGAGAACTAGCAAAACAAGTCCTAAGCGAGAATATTTACAACTAGGGCTATAAATGAACCAAGCTATTCGTGAACAGCTTGATATTCGGTTTGGTAATAGCTCGGCTCAGCTCGATTTATAAACGAGCATGTTCATGAACATGATTTTGAGCTCGAAGATTAAACGAGCCGAACACAAACATGCCCCAGCTCAGCTCGTTAACTCGCGAATAAACTCGATTAGATGTCCGTGAACAAGTTCATGAACAAACTCTATAAATGTTCGCGAAATTTTTTTTGTTATTTTTTTACATTATGAAAATTATTATTTTTATGAATATTGAGCTTTATATAATAAAAATAACATAATTTATCCTCAATTGGGAATCCAACCCAATCCAACTTAAAAGCCCACTTTAAAATATAATTTTGGTCCATTTCAATAAAAAATTATGGTATAAAAAACCGATTAAAGTAGGGTTCACGGTTCACATATCACCCATCCTCTTCACTCTCAATTTTCGGCGCCGCACCAATCCCCCCTCCTCTTCACTCTCAATTCTGGGCGCCTCCAACTCTCTTTCTCATCTCCATCGATCATCATTAAGGTAACTTCTCTTCTATCACATAACCTTTAATATTGAGTCTTTCTCTGTTTAATTAGAATAGAATGATTTTATATGTACCTGACCTGCAAATCTTAGTTTGCATATGCTACTTTAATATGCTTTGTTTTTAGATCACTCAAAGTTGTAGTTGTCAATTTCTTACTTATGTAATTATATTTATTTTTGCTTCTGAACTATCTAATTCACATAAACTTTTTCGTTTTTCAATTGCAGGACTTATGGATGCTTCAAAGAATTTTTCTTCATCCCCTTTAGAAGAAAATATAGATGAACAGAATCCGGATTTTGAGATTCCGGTAGAATCTCAGCTTGAGTCTCAAGTTGAAGTGAAAGAGCAGGAAACAAAGCCATTTGAAAAACGGAAAAGGAAAAAAAATCAGATGTTTGGGATACGTTTAAAGAAGTGTTTAATCCAAGATTGAGCAGCTCGCGAACATATGATGTTTTCTCATGCTCAAAATAAATGAGCAGCTCGCGAACATACGAGCACCTAAACGAACCGAGCACGAACATAATCTTGAGCTCGGCTCGGCTCGTGTTCGTTTAAAAATTAAACGAACCGAGCAAACATTTACAACTATGGTTTAAGGACAGAACTGTAACGAAAAAACAACTAACAAAAAATACCAGTCATACTTCTTTAATATTACTTTTTTTCCAAAAGCACAATTGCGTTGTCTTACATTAAGGAAACCAAAAGGCACACCTTACAGTAACACATACAAGACCAGTGCTCGTAATTTAGGTTCTTTTTTAAAAAAGAAAACAGCAAGTCAATTTGGTAATATCGCATTACATTTATCATCTAATCTAATAAACAAGAGAAGCCTATAAATTAGAGCAGATCTAAGGCGATTTGCAATGTTCAAAATGACAGTCCTCAAGGAGAGCTCCAAAATAGCCGATATTCCCATTCTGTCAATTTATCATAAATGTTTGATAATATTTTTGAGACATAAGCTGACATTTTTACCAATTTTATTACATTTCTCAAATTTTTTAAAGGCGGTGGTGGTCACTAGACTTTAGTTGATAATTTGGATGTTGACAATGAGAAGTTTTGCTACAAATTTCTTTCATATTTTAATAACTCCAATACAACTATTTAACACTATACATTGTAACAATTGGGACATGTTGCAGATAAGATAGAATCTTTACTGACATAACTGAACAAGAAGAAAGCACTCTTCCCTCCCGCTAAACATTGATCTTGTCCCGTTGTCTGATTCATGTGCATGGCAACTTTGAACACTTTTTTCGCATTTATCAAACGAGTAATTGTTATTATATCAATGTCGAAATCATTTTCACAACAAACTCGCCATTTAATTGATATTCTAATAAAAAGAACCGAAAAGTTTGCAAACGCAAGTGCCGTCTTTCTCTATTTCGCAAACAAGGTAACAGTGAAAATGGCAGCATACGTTTTCAAATGAAGGAAAAAAACAGCACATAACCTTGCCAAGTAGGCACTTCACGTATACAGGATTTTAAATCAGTAATAATTTTATAATGACAAATTGAACGGTTTTTAGACCGAATAAATAGGTGACAAATTTATTCAGCGTACAAAATTCAGGAGGGCAAGCAGAGCAGTCAAAGAACAGCTACAAATACATCCTATGCTGGAACTGTTTTTCTTCAGTAACATAACTGTTAACTGTCTAAGCTTGGAATGTTTCTTTTTTTTTTTTTTTCAAGTGCAGTTCATGCTTAGCATACCAGTAAGATGCATTCACTGAAGTAGAGTAGTATTGCAGCAGCGGATGTGCGTAACAATTACTGACTGCCACCACGAGACAGCAACCTCTTCCTTTCGAATTCAAGCTGAAGAACCGAATCAACATATAAGCAAACAAAATAACAAAAGATAGAATATTGTGTTGATTTGTAGAATGGCTCACCACTTTCTTCACCCTGTCATTAGCAGCAGGTGTTCCACCAATAACGCATTCTGGGAGATATGGACTGCTTACACGCACTTCATTCATAACTACTATACTAGTCTTCTCCCAACGCACTGGAAGCCTGGTTTTAATCAATCATTTTGTGTTTCAGATCTGAAAATACGTTGTAAAACTGATGCACATTTTATAAGCTTGCAGTTATTTGCCACAAAAATGTGCAGTTCAACAGAATATGTTCTGCCATTAAACAAAAAAGAAGACAACCCATTTGTTGTTTAACAATTTACCAAAAATAGTGCAATATCTGGATTTTTTATGTAGCAGATATGACAAGTCCATACAGAAAACCCATACTAAAAGGATCCAAAAGGTCACTAACAGCCAAAGATTCCACCAGCACAAAGAAAAGAAAACTATTAATATGCTCCATCTCCATGAAACCTAAAAGGCCTGTGAGGAAAGGATTTTATGGCAGAATTTTGTAAGCTAGAATAGTTTTAGTCTATGCTTGTTTTTGTGGTTGTTGTTATGCCTGTAGCACCTATTGGATTCTGATGATCAATGTAATGGTTGAGTTGAGATCAGAAATTCAGTTTGCACAAATTTACAATTAAACTACTTCTTTAATGGGACTTCATGAGCTGTGGTAGAATTTGTAGGTAATAACATATTCTAGTTTATTAGACAACCAACGAAGTCTTATGCTTTATTTATTAAAACCTAGGTCAGTCCTTTGGATTCCAAATACTTTTAATACTAGACTTATAAAAGAACAAGGAAAGACAAGACAGTCCTGTAGAAATGCAATTTCTGCATAAATACTTCATGTGATCACAAGAAATTCCTGTAGAGTTGCTAAACACCAAGAGGACCAATTTTTTGCTAGACAACACACACACAATCAACACATCTGTTTCAATATATTTAGTATCACCCCTCCTGAAGAAAATTATACAATATTTTTCAAACTTCTCTTCTCTGCATCTATTTCATCTCCAAGACTCTGACAATCTAATATCTCTGTTAAGTTGAGTGCAAAATCTTCCCAAAAGCCTAATTATATCTCTACCTATATTACATTACAGTTTGACAAATCTAAAATTCATGGCAGCCTCCATGAGTAAATGCACCACAATTTTACCAAAAGCAAATCCATGAAGCACATATAGTTAACGTAACATCTGTGTCCAACATAAGATCTCATCAACAAAGTCTAAATTATATTTTTATATATAATAACATTTCCGATTAAACCCTTTGAGAGGTGCACTTTAGTTCCATGCAACAAAGCAACATGGGGATATTTGTTATAAGTTGTAACATATAAGTTAGCTGAAATTCAATTTCTTCAGCAAAATACTGTAAACGTTCCCAAAATAGTTAACTTGAAACTCAACTACGCTATTAATTTGCATATGTCATACCAAATGCTCTAAATAAAAACAATGAGAAACAAAATATAAAAACATTAAACTTGAAGGGCACAAATTTAAAATAGAATGAGGATGCATCTAACATGGAATAGGGGTAAGAGACATACGTTTTAGATAAGGCATCAAAAATATTCTGAGCTTCAGCGGTGACACCCACTCCAATTCTCTCTGCATCTGCTTCAGCCTGCCTGTGATCCAACCCATCCCAAACTCAGTCAAAACACACAACATAAAAAAGGGAAAATATAGATCCCAAAGTGGCTTTAAACCAAATACAGAAATCACCTTAAAGCCAATTCCTCTCTAGCTTGAAGGCTCTGAAGATCAATATAACACTTGGTGAAATCAAGTGGATCCTCGGCTTGACCGAGGAAAGAAAATTCTTTAATATAATTAGCTTTCAAAAATCTTATGTTTCTCCTACTTCCGGCTTTGGATCCCTCTTGTGAAATACAAAAAGTTAAGGAATGCCAATAGAAATTAAAAAATAAAAAAGCATGAAATTAGGGTTAGAAGAAGAAAAGGAAGAAAGTCGAAGTAAAAGAAGGATATGAAGGACGAGAATGTTGGAGGGGCGATCGAAGGTGATGACTTGAGCTTGGAATTCGTCACCTAAAGTGGTTTTGATGGAGAGCAAGCACCCCACTGCAAAGTCCTCGCTGTTGCTACCTTCCATGGCTTATTGCCCCTCTGCTAATCACCATTCAAATTCAACTACTCTTTATATTACTAGTTTAATTCCATCTTTTAAGTATGGGATTCTCTGTTTATCTCCTCTCTCTTAAGCCCATTACACTTTGTGATCCAACAGTCTGCTTATGATTGGGCCGGGCCAAAAGAAAAATATATCAAAAAAATACCTGATATTAAGCAACTCTTGTAGCAATTCTGCTCAGGTTAGAATCACATCTCTATGTTTGGAAACTTTTTTAGTTGTATTCCATTCATTTTATGTACAAAAGAATTTAATTATATGTGCAATGAATTCGCTTTAACTGAAATTTTTCAAAAATAAAAAATTCCAAACACAACTTTTTACGTGATAAAATAATTTGTACTCTACTATAGAAAAGAGAACATAATGAATGAAGCCAGTTGAGAAAATGCATTTGGTATTTTGTTAGGATGCGATAGTAAAAGCTGGAGCCATCGATGTGAAATTTTGCAGTTCACTTGTTTGACACTATTGCGATTGCTTCCCAAAGGTATAACGAAAACCTTTAGTTTACAATAGAGATTGACAATGTAGGACACAAAATATATTTACATAGAATTAAACTCTGACTAACCCCAACGAAATTGTATCAATAAAGATGATTTATTGTTTGATAAAAAAAAAAATTGGTGAGATAGGGTGCTTCACTGTAAACAAGCATGGCGCAAAATGGGCGGATTATCATTCTCTTACTGAGCTTAGCTGGTTCCCACTTTCATTATCGCTACCAACCCCCCTCCCTCCTTCTATTTATTCATTTTCGTCCATCTATTCAATAATTTATTCAGTAGTGTCCATTAAGGAACGTGGTCCGATCATCACAAGGTATTTGGTATTGACAAAGATTATGTCACCACTCACCACATCTAACATATGTAAAGCCTAAATTACATTGTGCCATTAGTATTTAATTTGACTTGATTAAGTTTAATCATCTAATTTTCTTGATTTAGAAGATTCAATTAAAATCGGTAACGCAGATTACTGAGTATTATTACTTTGCATGATAAAATAGAATTAACTCAGCACCTAACTTGTATACTTTTATATTAAGTATTTAAAGTTACATTGTTATAATACTGTGTGTTTTTATCATTTGTTTTTTAGAACAGAATATTCCAATTTGATGGGTTTCATGTTACTAAGATTAACGCTATAGTTCAACCGAACTCGAATTGTCTCACCACATTGCAGAATTAGTCACGCCAACCTGCAACACATCAAATTGACCAAGCTAATCAAAGAAAGTCACGTCACAGCTCTCCCCAAAGATTACTCGACAAATAATAGAGTGATGACCGAAGATTGGTGATATTTTAATCAACGGTATAATCTTGTCGATGCAACAGTTTAATCTCGCACAACAATGGATTTAAATATCTCTCGCAATGGATTCAAATTTGTTTCAAACTATAAGAATTTTGAAGACCTGATGATAAGATAAAATGGAGATTAAACGAGAAGAAATAAGTTTGCAACTGCTACTTCAACTCTCTACCTATAAAAGGGATTCGAAGACAGTAGTTAAAACATAATAAAAACACCTAAAATTTCCTAAGCGCTAATTTTCATTCAAGCAATTAGAAATACCTCTTAAGCAAAGCAAAAACAAATAAACTCAATTCTTTGTTCCAAATATACCTGTTCGTCAGGCGGACTGGACCAGGTTCGGGGCCGAGTTTAATTTGGCTTTGCATAAAAATCATCAACCCAAGCCCAACTCATCCTTAAAACTTCGGGCTTGGACTAGGCTCAGACTGGGTTTAAAAAGTCATTCTAAAACTCAGTCCACGACTGTTACTAATTTGTTCTTTTAAAATTTTTATTGATCACATAATTACATTTTTATTAAATTATTTAATTTTTTATGAATTATTCTATTTAGATTAAAAAAACTCAATAGGTGAAAATATAAAAAATAAATGTTGATTTTTAAATCATACATGAATATATTTTTATATATATATAATATTAATCGGCGTGTTCAGGCCGAGTTTGAGTATGTATGTATAAACCAAGCTCGACCATAAAATATCAAGTTTCAATGGGTTCGGGTTAGGCTTTTTTAAAAAAATATGTGTCCAAACCCAATCCATAAAAGCAAACTCAGACCGGGCTGGGCGGGTACCCCCGCTCATGAATATGTCTAGTTCCAAGGCTTAATGAAAGATCATTGAAATAGATACATCATATTAGTTTTGTAAGGAAGTCAATGTAATTATAAGTTGAGCCTTTCAAATTCATCTTTAGAAGAGTACTCCAATCTCACTTGAGGGTTAGCTTGCAAGAAACTCGTTGTAATACCCGTTGTGAAGGTTTTTCTATTTGGTTAAAGGAGATTCAAATAGTGGATTAAAGCTCGGAGAAGGTATTCAGGAACGGGACGTGGGCAGAAGGCTGAACCATGATAAAATACTTTGTTTGACCTCTCTAACACTATCTTTTCATTTGCTCATCAAGTTATTTCGCTAAACACAATTATTATATTTATTTGTATTTTTGTTAAGTGTTCTACTAATCATCTTTCTTGATTATTATCACTCAAAGCAGTTTGTCAATAACAAAGCCTTTAAAAACTAAAAATTGGACTAGAAATCAAGTCCAAATCATTTACCCCTTCTTTGACACAGTTGAAAGGGGTAAATGATGAGTAATTGAAACGGAAACCAACACCCACAACACACTTTTTGAATTTTTCAAGAATGGTCGAAACCTGGTTGATTATAAACAATTGAAACACGATTATTGTTGGCATAAAAAAAGTGAGATTTGATATTGTGGAACAAAAAATCCTACAATTCTAAAATGTCATGAAAAATTTATGATAAGCAACACACCGAAAGTTTGAGAATGTGAGAAATGAGTCAATGACAAACAAATAATGAATCGGGCATAATAAGATGTCGGTGGGGCATGTGACGTGTAAGTCCAGCATCCTATTTGTAGCACCAAATTAATAAATATATTATATTTATGTAGTCACGATCATAAGCTTTAACAATAATTGAATATAAGAAAGAGTTTTAGCAAGTAACAAAAGACAGGCTGTCATTCACTAAAGTAACATACAATGTAAAAATATGTGATTGCGTCTAATAACTAGGAATAATATAAATTTATTATAAAAAAACTAGAAAATTGATCTTTCAATTTTTTAAATATCATATATGTAAAGATTTTTTCATTTATTATAGATGAATAAATGGAGCGCATGATTAGAATATGTAATCATAAAATGTGGGTATTGCAGGGTTAGCACACCGCAGAGTCACTTTCAATTTTCAAAGGACTGGTTGAGTATCATTATCATCATCATCATCATCATTATTATTATTATTATTATTATTATTAACTGTGTTTTGTAGTCATTCTTTTCTTTTCTTTTCAATTTTTTATCTCTGGTTCCTTGACTCACCATCCAACACCATTTTTTTTTTATTTTTTTCCTTCTTTCACTGTAATAATCGAAATTTAATTATCAACAAGCAGCATTATTATTTGCTACGATAGAAAAAAAACCATCATATAACTGTTCCCGATTCAGAGCACTGCTGAAAGTTGATCTACTTTTCTAAGCATAGTTTTTAACTAGTTAAAGCTTGTTAATAATGGGTGGGTTACAAATTTTGAGGCTTGAATATTTTCGTTAGAGTTTATCTATAAATTTAAATATCTTTTTGATATTTGACCTATTAAAATTGTCTATTTTGTATTCGATGTATTTAACTTTTACCTATTTAGTACCTGATATATCAAATTTTAATATGAAAATTTATGGGATCATTGATGATCGATAATTCTATGCATGATCAACAAAACATAATCATTCTTCAAATGCCAATATAATTATTTCATGTGTTTTGTGTTGTTAGATAGACTATTTATATACTAACATTGAATAAATCATGCACCAAATAAGCATATAGTGATACATTAAGTACACAATAGGTAAAAAGTAAATACTTCGAGCACCAAATAGGTAATTTTAATAGTTCCGATACCAAAAACACATTTGAGTTATAAAATAGGCCTTAAAAAAGTATTTAATTCCAAATTTTGAAATATAGCCATAAATATTTATACTATCAAAATTGTTAATATGTAAATAGTTTAGCTTGTGAAATAGACAATTAAATAAATTTATATTATTACCTATAATGTGTTGCTGCAAATAATCAGTCTCGTCTAAGTTATATCATAAAGATACAAGTCACTCAAACAGATAAACTTATATTCCATTGTGGATGGAGCCACGTGGAAAACAAGGTGTTGATCTTTCTTAGAGAGAGTTTGGAATCCTTATAAAAGAAATTCAGTTGGAAAATTCAATTGGATGTGGGGTGAAAGTCTGAGACAACAGAAGAGTCAAATCTTCGAGGATTAATTGTTGAGGTAACAAGAAGACATTTTAAGGTAGAAATTAAATTTTGTATACTAAAAAAGGTTCGGAATGGGAGAAATTATATTAAGGATCGGTTCAAATTACCGGATTCATGCATGTCGATCATGTGTTCTAAAAATCAATTTATATTTTACTTTTCTATTACTCTATTTTATTTTTAAACACATAACAGACATAAATGAATCTGATCCTTTAAACTCCGATGATTAATATAATTTACCTTTTAAGATTTTAAAACAAGGACATGGAAAGGCAATAAATTAATGAATCATCTTCCTTTTTCCACGATCTATCTATAATTGAGGTCTTTGCATTAATTCATATGACTTGGAACAGGTCCCAATTTTCTGCTGCAAGGACTGCACTGATAAATCTGTGTTTCTGTAAAAACACTTGTACTATTTTATTTGCCTCTCTCTCTCTTTATTTTTCCTTGTACATAATCAATGTTCAAAATAGACTGGACCACTTATACAGTTAATAATTAACCAAACAGTAATCAATTGTGAGGAAATAAAAAAAAAAAAACAGAGGTCACAGATTTCACAATGACTGGCCAATGGCCACCGGCAAAGCCAAGAGAGACGGAGACAAAAGAGTCACGGCCTGTAATATTAGGTGGCCTAACCAAAATGAGATTCTCAATGTGAGAATATTAAAAACTTTTGACTCCATTGCCCCCTCCATTTTAGTCTATTTTCACCTCTCACCTCTTTCTTCTTCTTTTTCTTTCCCATTCTTGAAGAACGAACAGTCAAATACAGAGACAGATTAAGAGAAAAATGGGGACTATGAGTCCTCACAAAGACCATTCTTTTCCATCTCTTCTTACCAAGAAGCTCCTTCCATGGACTTTTTATGCTATTATTTTCTTTGTTGTATTTCGTTTGTATTATTATCCTTCCCCCGTTCTTCACTCTAATCACATTAACAACTCCCCTCCCTCTTCTTTAGGTAATTATTACAAATATCATCTTTATTTTCTCTTAATCTCATGTTTTAATACTAAAAAACGGTTTTTTTTTTTTTTGCAGAGAGGGAAATTCCTTGTGATTACACAAAAGGGAAATGGGTTCCTAAAAAGGAGGGACCTTTATACAATAGCTCAAGCTGTGGCACTATCAAAGATGGCCAAAACTGCCTTGCCCATGGCAGACCAGACATGGGTTATCTTCACTGGAGATGGCAACCAAAGCACTGCAAACTTCCAAGGTTTGACCCTAACAAATTTCTCCAACTTTTTAGCAATAAGCATTTGGCATTTGTCGGCGATTCCATGGCTAGGAACCAATTAGAATCACTCCTTTGCATGGTGTCCACTGTGTCTCCCCCTAGGCTTGTTTACACCAATGGTGAAGACAACAAATTCAGAAGATGGCATTTTGGTTCTCATAATATAAACATTTCAATATACTGGTCTCCGTTTCTTGTTAAAGGTGTGGAAAAGTCAAACAATGGCCCGAATCACAATCAGTTGCATTTAGATCAAGTAGATGAGAAATGGGCAAATGAGATGAATACATTTGATGTGATCGTGTTGTCAATTGGGCATTGGTTTTTGCATCCGGCAGTATACTCTGAAGGAGATTCAGTTCTTGGCTGCCATTACTGTCCTGGTCTAAATCACACTGAAATTGGATTCTATGATGCGTTAAGGAAGGCATTAAGAACCACACTCAATACTGTAACCAGTAGGAGTACTGAAAAGGGGATTGATGTATTCGTAACGAGTTTTTCACCGTCACATTTCGAGGGCGAATGGGATAAATTCGGGGCTTGTCCAAAAACAGAGCCTTACAAAGAAGGAGAGAAATCAGTTGAAGGAATGGATGCAGAAATGAGACAGATTGAGATTGAAGAAATTGAAGCTGCAAAACTGAAATCAATGCGTTTTCATAAGGTGAGAATAGAAGCATTAGATGTGACAAAAATGTCAGTAATGAGGGGAGATGGACATCCAGGGCCTTATATGTATCCATTTCCGTTTGCAAACGGCGTGAGTGAGAGAGTACAGAATGACTGTGTGCATTGGTGCTTGCCAGGCCCAATTGATACATGGAATGAGATATTGCTGGACATGATTAAACGCAGATCATCAAGAGAAGAATAAATGTGGTTAGGATAATAGCATTTGGGTGGTGCTAATTGCTGTTTAAAGAAGGAACAAAAGGGAGGGAGACACGAGAGGTTAAATGGAGCCAAGAAGGATAGCATTTTGTTTGGTTGCTTTAAAATGAAATTGATGGAAACTTGGCTGCATTCAACACAAAGCGTTAGCTGTTTATGTTTTTGTCTGTATCAGGATTTTGCTTGTACATGAATATGTGTGTTAATGTGTCCATTCTTAATTTGCAATGACTCCAGTTTAGCATATTATTCAATCTGATCATTAAGTGGCCGGAGAAATGAATTGACCAAGTTTCGATTGGCATTTAGAGAGTGGTTAAATGAAGTTTTCGTTAATTGTAAACTTCACGTGTCTTCAACTACTTTTGCTTTTTTTCAATCATCGCCTGAGAGAGACGAAAAAAAAGAAGAAGATAAGAAGATAATGGTTCTCTTCTATCAAAAGTCAAACAAAAAACCCTTTCTCTTTCCAATGTTGGAGTTGATTAAGGAGGGCCGGTTTCTTATTTTAAAAGGCCATATTCTAGGGGATCCAAAGTAACTTTTATAAGCTTGTCCATCAAGAGACTTGAGTTCCCCATTGTTTGTGGATGCCAAGTTTCGGTGGAATAAAAGTTGCTAGGTGTAATGTCTATTTTTAAGATAGAAATAGTAGATTTTTTATTGCATTTTAAATAGGATTTATGGCAGATAATATCTATTTGATTATCTACATCTAGATAATCAAATACATATTAGCTACAATAAATGATGATACATAGATGATGTATCATTTAGGAAAGATGAGCTAGATAAACTACTAAAGATGCATTATCAAATACATCAAGATAATTTATGAAATAGATAAACTAGCAAAGATACTCTTAGGCATCCATATTTTTGCCAATTTAAATTCAAAATTAGGAGAATCATAATTTCACATGCCACCGGATAACTAGCAACTATTAAATTAGTATTTACTATCTAGTAATGCCCACTTGCATGCAAATGCATATTCCGTAGTCCAATCTCATTATAAAAATTTGGTAAATTTAAAAAAGTATGATATATGGTTTGATTATTTTTTAAAATAGGTTAAAATATGGAGGTTTCAAAATTTTGCAAATAAATGATAAAATAGGATTTCTCTTTTGTAAAAACATCATAAAAAAGGGTAATTGTGTTCATTTTGAATTGAAATTTTATAAATTAGTTGATAAAAATATAATGCACCTCAATTATATATTTTGAATTTCTTTTAGAAGTTTGAATATTTTATTTTAATTAAATACAAAAATAACTTTGGGAAATCATAACAAAATATAAAATATCCGAAAATTACTCAAATTATGATGTGCAATTCTTAAATAATATGGTTAAATTATAGGGATGTTGAATGAATTGAAATACATAATGTAACATTATTATTTTTAATGAAAAAATATTTTATCCTTTATTTGTAAAGTTTTGAAATCACATTTTGAAACAAAAAGTTCTACAATACCCAGAAGAAAACAGTGTCATGTAATTTAAGTTTACCTTAAAAAAATGAAAGGGCATTGTTTCTTTTCAAAGTTTTTATCAGTTAACCCATTATAAACGATATGATGGAATTTTTAAGAATTCTACGTCACACTGGAAATTTCAATTTTTTTTATTGAAAAACTTTTTGAATGAAAATTGAAATCTTAAACTATCAGGAAGTCCCATTAAGGAGGACAAATAATTAGAGAAATTTTGTGCATTGTATTGTAATTGACATATATGATACAATTTACAAACCATTTTACTACAGCAACAAGATAAATAGTTAGTATATAGAATAAGTATAACCCATCAACTTAAACTTAAACAATTTCACGGCATAATATTAAAGCATCAACTTATACATAAAAATTGAGGATTCAAATCCTGACAACTTCATTTGTTGAATTAAATTGCACTACATGACGGTTTTATGACAATTACATGTATATTGTTTATTGGCTTAATGCATCTACACCCTCCTAAACTTGTCCAAAAAAGACTGTTGTCACCCTGAACTTTGAAATGTGACAGATAACCCCCTGTACTTGTCTAAAACGCGTCACTTTACCCCCTTGTGCTAACCTGGCTTGCTACGTGAATGATCATCAAAATACACGCGCGTGAAGTATGCTGGTGGAATAGAAAATGAATAAAAAAAATCCCTAACATTCTAATTCTTACCATTCAAAATCTTTAATATATGTTCTTCGTCTTCTTCAAAATTTCATCTCTATTCTAAATATTTTCTTCAATTAGTCATAATATTGTATCGATTCTTGGCCTGTCATTTTCATCTTTTTGTTCTTGAAGCCGAGATTTTTATGAGGGGGTAAAGTAACACATTTTAGACAAGTACATGGGTCTATCTGTCACATTTCAAAGTTCAGGGTGAAGTAACACATTTTAGACAAGTACATGGGCCTATCTGTCACATTTCAAAGTTCAGGGTGGCAACAACCCTTTTTGGACAAGTTCAGGGGGTATAGATGCATCGAGCCTTGTTTATTTGATTGCCTTTCGTACATGTTATATGTTTATTGTATTGATACTCAACTTTTTAATTATATAGTTTAAAGAATGTGGAAGGAAATTGAGTACTACGA
>CATIWQ010056513.1:0-17267 GCA_949673415.1 Euphorbia schlechtendalii | reverse complement strand
TTAAGATATGTATTATGTATAATAATGAGTAGAATGATTAATAATCTACTGAGGACTCAGTGGTTGTAGTTAAATATTGACATCCACATCTACTACTAGAAATGTGTTATGGGAAGACAAAATCATTTTGGGGCATATAATATCTTATTAACTTTTGGGCATATGATATCTTATTTACAAATTCAATATTGAGAATGTAACGTGTTACAGATTCATTTACCTCCATTTCTAATTTACATTAATTAATTAAAATTTTATAATAAATTTTTTTTTGTTTATATCAAATTATGGTTCAACCTTAATTTTTTTTTTTGTATTTAAGAACATTATGTATTATTTTTATTATTATTAGATCTGCAATTTAAAATGATGATCTTAAAAAATTAGAAAAATAAGCAAAATAATAATAGGTTTAAAAAAGGTAAACAAAGTGCGTCGGATATAATCAAATATAAGAAAGAAATAATTTTATAATTAAATAAAGAAAAAATACCCTCTAAATGTGGTCTACCATGCTACCACCCATGCTTGGCCAAAAAAATAAAAATAAAAATAAAAGTTATACTCAAATTAGGGATTGGTTTTGTTAGAGTTTAGTAACTACAGTACAAATTAGGGATCTATTAAGAGTTGGTTAATTAGTGCTTAGCTTCTACATTAATCTGCTGACGTCATTTCTACTTCTTACTATTTGAAATTAAATATTATTCATCAACTTCATAAATAAAATATTATTCCCCAACAAATCAGTGCCATCGACAGATTTAAAAAAAATTATGTACAATTAACAAGACTAATTTTGTTAGCTATAAGTGCGAATATATTGATAAAAAATGAAAACATAAAAATCCTAGGCCGTGTTATTTTTCTCTTCACATCAGTTCAGTTCTTTCCAATCTCTTGTTGAGAAGAAATGAGAAGTTTTGATTTTCTTTTTCCTTATCCCTTTTTCAAGGTTTTGTAATGTTTTTTTTTGTTAAATAATATCATTTACTATTTTTTAGTTTCTATTACGGGATTGAATTCTTTCATCATGGATCCAATTCTACACATCTTGAAGGAAAATGTTTCGGATTCTAACCTTTTCCGTATGTCCAAGATCGAAGAATGTCGCATCAAATGCTGAATTATATCCATCTCACAGTCGAAGTATGGATATGAATCCACAACTTCTGCAACGACGAAGATCGATAATGATTGATTTGCGATGTTTTTATCACAAGATGAAAACCCAGGAGAGAATTGATTGGAAAATGATTATGAATTTGAATGATGAATTCTATTCTAATTACTGCCAATATACACGTCTCTGTATATATATAATATAGAAATGGATTAATTGTATATAAATCCTTAAACTCTTGATTATTTACAATTAAATCCTTAAAATTCTACAACTTTTTAATTTAGTCCAAATATTAAATTATACCGGATCCTTTGACCCGATTGACGCGCTCATGGGCGGACCGGGTATTTCCAACATCTCCCACTCGCACTTAATGGGTTACATTTTGTACAAGGTTATCAAATCTTTTGTATGCTATGAAGTCGTGCGACCTGCATACTATCAAGAATGCTTTGTCTTTACCTGTTAGGGTCTACCAAGACTACCCGGAGTGGTATTTAACCAAATAGATTAACATCTAGAATTCAGAAACCATCTTGCATCCTTTGGGACCTGACAAGATTATTTTGATTGGTACTCAACCATATAAGTTAATATATAGCATATAATATATCACATTGATATATAGCGCGTATGTTTTACCCTAGACTAGTCAACAATCACCCACTTCCATATATTTTGGGATCTCAGAAGTTTTAATCTGTCATTCACTATCTTATCACAAATATAAGATAGACATGACCGTGAATCAACAAAACTTTGATGAATGTTAATTGCCCAAATCTTCCTTTTAAGTTGTCAATTCTGTACAGAACTAGTTCGGTCCATTAACCAATCTCTCCCAGATCGAATCATATCATAATCTCTTGGTGATTGATCAAATATCTCTTACTAGTTCTTACTTAGCAAGATAACTCAATAGTATTGAGGGTAAAGTCCAATAACAATATAATGGACCGAGTCTCACATTACAGAAGTTGGGATCCTTGTACATCGTACAAACTTCTCATCTCATGGTCGCTAAGCACACATTATCTCAAGAACTTATTTCTCTCCCACTTTGATAATGTGCCATGATTTCCTTTCTACCCTTATAAAGGAGCGCATGTCTTATCATATCAACCAACACCATATAAAGGTTTTAGTTACAATGCAACCTAGAATTTAACCTTGTTCAACTAAATGAACTACCTTTAGCTCTTCAAACAGAACATGACCAATTGTCATGTGAACTACATAATTATTACCCGATTCCTCTTTGGATTCTTCACATAATGTTCTATACAATGCAATTTTCTTGTTACTCAATAAGTCGATTCACGATTTTTTTAACAGGTTCCTGAACTTCACATAGTATGTTCAAAATCAATCTCATCCTATTATGTATCCTCGTGATAATACTAGGGCAAACACCCAAGTGAGTGGGCTACTTCTCTGTCCGACATGCTATGAACGAAAAAATAATATGTACATAACATACACACACATACATTGCTCATTGAATAAAACTCATTTATATTAACATAATATCGTTCACAATTAGAAGGGTATATTAAATGAGGTTAACGAATAAAAAATAATTTACACATATTTAACTCTTTGAAAAATAAAAAATATATTTCACATATTTAACTCTTTGATATATTTCACATCGTTCGGAGACATAATTCGTAAACAAATTTACAAGCATGTAATGAGTAGATATATACCTTATATTAACCTCTCCTCGTGTTACTTAGTCTACAACTAATAGATACTTGATATCGATATACTTATTGTTACTACGATATTTAGGGTCTACCACATAAGATATCGATGTTTCACTATCTCTATAAATTGTCAACATTTTGTTTGGAGTACTTAGCATAAGAAGACTCACTAGTCTCTTTTGTCAAACAAAATCTTTTATTATATAAAACACAATTCCACCCTTAGTCTTAACTAATATGTACTTATGTATTAGTCTATAAGGTCTATTTACTTGGTTCAATACATTAGAGCATAATCAATGGTCATACACAAGTATCTTATAATTTTCTTAATGGTCTTCTAGTGCTCTATTACAAGAATAAACTATTATATTAATCAAATGCACACAACATGAGTTATATTAGGTCTAGAGTATAACATAACATATGTAATGCCAATATATGTAACATTATTCATATCCTCCCACTTGATAAGAGTTTCAGGAAAAAAAGAATCATATTCTTAGTCATTGGAATACTTATGGGTTCATTATTCTGCATATAGAATCTTTGTAAAACTCTTTTTGTGTAAAATTCCAAAGATAACGATACTAATTATCTTATCCATCCATTTAGATCTTGATCTTAGCACATATGCAGATTTTTCCACGATTTACATCTTGAAGTTACTAGACACCAAATCTTTCACTAATAAGGTATATACATAATGGTTCTTCTTTACCATTTTAAATACCATAACCTTAAAACCTCATGAGATTATAAATTGACTTATTCAGTTTCAAGAAACCTCGTGTTTACAAATCTTTGGGGGCAAATCCTCTTAATTTTTCCATATAGATCTCTCATGACAATTCTCCAATGAGAATAGAGGTACATACACCTACTTAATGTAACTTTAAGGAAGATACAACTATTAAAGTTAAAATAATTCATATAGATGTAATTTTCACAACTGGAAAGAATATATTCTTATCATTTAGAATATACGTATCCCTTAACTATAAGCCTAATGCTTTTACTTTATATTGGGAATCCAATTATTCACAATATTTTTATGTTTTTTAGGAAAGTTAACTTAATTCTTCTTCCATCACACGCAACTATTTATCTCCCTTTAAACACTTAATTTTCAAGGTTGGAATAATTTCCCATATTACTTAGGCTCCAAATCTTCATAAATATGTCTCATATATTTATCATAACTCGGAATTCTTCCTTTTAAGCTCAATTCTCTGCTCCCACTTGAAGTAAAAATATTATAATGATCTAAGCTCACACTTGAGTTAAAAATATTGACTCCTAATTGGACCAATAAAATTGGCTCCCACTTGGATCAATAACAATTTGGGTTCTCGACTCCCCCATGGAACAAGATCCCTTATTAATGTGATCATTATGAACCAATACATGTGAATTACTCCCACTTGGAGATATATCCAAAAAATTAAGTTCAAGAGGACATGTTTTTGCCTAATACACCTAATTTATAGAACTCATTTCTAATAAATTGATATTTTATGATTTAAAATTTTACAAATAGAAATCTATCTGCATTCTCCCTCACAAAAACATATCCTTTTGATATGTTTGAGTATCTTAAAATACACTTCATCTACCTCTTGGACCTAATTTTCCAAAATTCTTTAAGGTAGTGTGGGAGTTAGTGATACAACCCTAATGTCATAACCATGATTAATTTGTTATACTTCCAATCCATGTCACATATGGGTTGGAAAAGATAGACTTCGAAGGTACTTGGTCCAGTACATACACTTAACTATTGGAAGAAGAATCAACTTTCTCCTTTCATGAATTCTATACTTGTATAGAGTTTAGGGATGAATAATGGATGTTTAATCCCTTCATCACATAAAACTATAAACTTAACTAAAAAGTACCTTTTTTACCACTTTAGTTCCAATGCTTTACAGTAAAATCCAATTAATTTATTACTAGAATCATCAATATTTTGATAGTTAAAAGGTTCAGATTTATGGGTAATCAAGTAGATGATGTCATAACAAGTATGGACACTATTTAATGTGATGAAAAATTAGGCTTTTGCTTTACCTTCACGTCTATTGAATCTCATATATCAAAATGAATAAGTTGCAATTGATTTTAGTTCGAGTTCCTTTTGAAATGAAGTATAAGTTTGTTTTCCTTTAAATGGAACTCATCAAATGGTGATAATTTAATCATTATAAATTATCAATCACATTAAGCCTAGATGATGTATTCTTCATAGCTCATGTGACACAATCGCCTATGTGATATACTAACATTTTCTTCTTAAAGAAAAGTTAGTCTGTGGAAAACAAACATTATCCACTTGATAAATTGTAATGTACAATCATTACAATAAAACCATTTATTTAAGAACTATACTTATAAATCTACAGTTCAGGAATGAAGAAACTAATCGTTAGAAAAATTCAAAGATGAACCTATTGTTCATTAAACCATATCACAAATTTAAATGTTGATAAATAATACGAGAATCAACACATCAAGTAGCTATTGGGGTTGCGCTCATTGCGAATATAGTCTACATGTGTCAATCTATATACTTCAAGTCATTTTATGTCAATATAAATTTAATATATTTCTCATATAGGTTATCGAAAATACGCAAAGTTACCGTGGTCCATGCTCATGTCACTTGTTGCACTTGAATCAATAATCCACAAAGGAAAAATTCCATCAACAAAATTGAGCATAGTACAATATAATTCACTTTAGAATATATTACGTTTACCAGGTTGGGCTTAGTGCTTTGTTGCATAATGCCTCTAAAGTGGCAATTTAGCATATCACCTTTATGATTTTTACTATTTATTGCTTTTGGACCTATTAAATTTATGTTCGAATGGTTCATATCTATTTGCATTGTTCTTCTTCCTTTTTAGATATTCTAATGTAAATTAGCATTTGTTAGTCTTAAGAACTATCTCCTTAAGACTTTCCTTATGCCAAATGCATTTTAGAAGAATCTTGGATATTAAAAGAACAGTATCTACAATTACTTAGAAACTTGTTACTACATTAAACGAACTAATACTATAAGAATGAGTTAAGTGCATCACATATGCCCTCACTCAAATCGAAAAATCGATCACTAGTTAGAACTTCTTTCAAGTTAGTGATCCAACTTGGACATGTCTCTCTTTCATGAATTGCATCTATTAAATCACTTATAGCACTAAGCAAAATGATACAGGTCATTGAACTCTTCCTCCCCCATGAAAGAAACAGCTTCTTATCATGCCTAAGTTGGTTTGTGTCACTCTCTTTGAACTTATACATAACATAGTTCAAAGTATAAGAGGACTCTTTATTCCTCAAGCACAAACTCAAACTTTAACCTCTAGATAAACTAAGAACTACCATTAAGAATCTAAGTCTACTACAAATAAATTCGTAGTAGCATTACTGATATTCTTTAATTAGTTATGGTGAGACTAAACACGTATATACAAGATTTTAAGTCAATTAATATGAGCAATTGTGTGTCAAATACTATTGACTTTAATACAAACTTTCCAAGAAAATGTAAGCATCAAACCCAGTATCGAAAAATATATAAATACCCCCATCATCTACCAGGTTAAAATACTTATATTTAATTCAGTTCGATTCGTCGTACAATAATAATTATATTTGTTTTTATTATTTGTTATAGTTCCTTAAACTATAAGGTATATCTTTAAATACACTTTGAACCTGTTATCTTTAATTAGTTCACTTCACTAATGAGATTTAACGATAAGTATTATATAACTTTATTATGTATAATTATTGAAACTAATTTGGGATTCAATAGGGTATATTAGTCCTAAAAGTTTTATTAAGGATTTAAATATTTTATGTATTTTATATGTGTTTAAACAAATATAAAATATAAAATAATTAACAATATATAAATCAAACAAATCACTTAGATCTAAGCATAATAAAACACAATTCCAAAACTATTCGATAACAAAAACATGCATAAAAAGTTATTCAAAAAATATAAACAAACCAACAAACGCATATTAATGATTCTAAACAAATGACAATGACTTATATTGTCAACGTCCGCCACATAATATATTTAACGTTTGTAACTGTTTTACGTCTTGTTGGAATTAAATTATACAATAAGTATTACTATCCAAAAATTACAACAACATCCACTATGATGTTCATAATGATCATCCTAGATAAACTCATTAGATCTAGAGTTCTTTCCTATGATCGAACTTGGTAATAACAAATCAAATTATTTTAAAAGAACTCGAATATCTAATTATTATATAATTTGATCATACAAACAAATTGAAAACTGGCTTTGTAAAAACATGTTTCATAAAGTAATAAAATTATTACATACAAAAATTGCATTTCTCTATGCAATACAAAGAAATAATACATAATGTATTATATTTAAATTTAATAAGTACACTTTTGAGAATCTATTTCGTCAAGTTCCTCTTGGCTCTTTTCCATTGAATAGATGCTCAGGATTATATGGGGTTTGATAATTATTGATCATCTACAACATATGTCAAAAGGTTAATGTTAATTACTACGTAAATAATTAACTTAAATATATTTAATATAATTTATAACACATATGAATTAATGCATAATTAACAAAAAACATATTTTTGTCGTATTTTATATTCTCACAAGTACAAAATATTTTAATCATTATATAAATGGTTAATCAATTAAGTATAATACTAAAAATACTTAATCAAACTTATATAACACATATATAATTCAAATAATCATCACAAAAATAATTAAAAGATATAAATATATTACTAAAATATATTCAATCACATTATATTTCACATGTATAATTAAATCCAACCATTATCTAATAATAAATATGGATATTAATGATTAATTTTCAATTAATATGTTTATGTAACTAATACAAATATATCAAGTAATAATTATCAAAATTGATCGACACTTGAAAAATTTTCAATTATTTTTCAGTAGGTTCTATATTATTTTGTAACCAATAGAAAATATTTTAAAAATTCATATATTAATTATATCATAATTTTTAAGTATTTATTAACACAAAATAAATGAAAAAAAATATTTTCTGAACCACAAAAAATTCTGAAAAAATCATCATTAAATCCAATTATGAAAATGGGTGATTAACAAAAATTTTGGAGTGAAATGACACCGTTTAGAAGGCGAAATCGGGAAAAAACAAAGTGACCATTGGCAGCCTGCCATTGGTCGGTCAACCAGAGATGATTGACCGAATGCCACGTGACAGTCAACGAGGTGACTGCCACGTGGCATCATACCATTGGTCGGTTAACCTGGCATGGTTGACCGACCGCCATGTGGCATTGCCACCATAAACGTGGCGCAATCACATTGCGCCACATAGTTGCGGTTATGTCCTTGGCCATGTGGTGCATTCAGGATGAGCCATGTGGCACACTAACTGTCCCTTCGCTGGGATAGTTGGCTGGCTCGTGTGGCACACGCACCGGCGCGTCAGCACCCGCCAACAGGTGCGTGCGTGTTACGTGCTGCCTTGCCGGCGGAATCTAGCGACCGGACTTTAGCAGTTCGACTCGTTTCGTCGTTTTGGGTTCGTTGGCACGATCCATTTTTACGAAAAACGAACGGAAATTTTATGTTTACACAAAACAACTCGAAAAACTAAACTTTTTCAGGCTAAAACACATAATTTCTGACTAGAAATAAATTCAATCCAATTTTGAACATCTGTAATCACTAAAATTATAGAAAACAAACGAAACACCGCCAAAGCATGTAGATTTCTCTAAAACGTTCCAAAAACACTAATTTTTCTCCATTTTCACAATTTTTCTGTATAATTCACGAAGAACGCGGAATCGATTTCCGGAGAACGAATTCTCAAAAATTATAGAATGTGTAGAAACATATAAACACATAAAATCATCGCCAAAACAACCCACTCTGATACTGTTAAAGAAAATCGTAAGTAGAAACTATTCGGATTCTAACCTTTTCCGTATGCACAAGATCGAAGAACATCGCATCGAATTCCAAATCGGATCCATCTCATAGTTTGTCAAAGTATGGATATGAATCCACAACTTCTACAGAGATGAAGATCGATAACGATCGATTTGCGATGTTTTCATCGCGAGACGAAAACCCGGAAGAGAGAATTGATTGGAAAATGATAATGAATTATATTCTTATTACCACCAATATAGACGTCTGTGCATATATATAATATGGAAATGGATTAATTGTAAATAAATCCTTAAACTCTTGAGTATTTATGATTAAATCCTTAAAGTTCTACAACTTTTTAATTTAGTCGTAATACTAAAATGGATCGGATCCTTTAACCCGATTAACTCGCTCACGGGCGGACTGGGCATTTCCAACACATCTAAACCTTGATGGTTTTAGTGTTGGGTTGGACTTCATCCGCTTAAAGATAAGATACTTGTTAATCTTTCTAATATGCACTTAGATGTATCTCATTCAAGCAAGATCGTTCTAGATCTGTAACAATGATTGATTGATGTTATGGCGTACGCATGAGCTTTTATAGTTGAAATTAAGAAAATATAGACTGTTATTTTTGTTTTGTTTTTAGCTAGTCTTGTCATATGGTTTATTTGTGTTGTGTTTATGTAAGTTTAGTAAGTTTGTGTGATGTTTTTTTGCACGGTGTTCTAATTCCGGTAATATGTTTAAATTAGTTTATGAATTATCTATGTCAATCGGTTTGCGAATCATGTTGCACAGTTGTTAGTTAAAGCAGCTGATTCTTCAACATGCAAAGAGGCATGGCTTCATGTTTGTCCACCTTTTATTAGAATTGTTATTGCCTTTGATTTGATAAAATAGACTATATTCTTGAGTCAACAAAAAATATTGATTAGAAATACTGTATTATATGGCGTAAATCTTGGAAGATGCATGAGCTTTGCATTTACTAACATAAAAGTATGCACTTCAAAATTTAATAATTAATACATCAACTTTTCATTTTACTAACGTGATGGTCTTGACCATTAATATTATCTTTGACTCTAGGTCATCTTTTTATATTCACTTTTGGAAAAATATTCTCTACATGTAACTTTCAAGTTATTCAATCTAAACCCTTCATTTTTAAAATGAAGAGATTATACTGTAAACACAATTATATTCTCTCCCGCATCTATCATCCACTTTTTAAATATATTTTTCCTTTTCTTCCAAAAAAAAAAAAAACTTTTTTCTCTCAAATGCTCCGCTTTAAGGACTAAAGACTCTCAAAACTAGGGGAGAGCAAAAGACCAAAAAAACCGAACCGAACCGAACCGAACCGAACTAATTTGGTTCGGTTCTTAGTCCATAGAGTTTTCGGTTCGGTTCTCGGTTTTTGGAAAAAAAACCGAATAAACCGAGAACCGAACCGAATTAAAATCATGTATAAATTAATGTATTTCAGTTCAGATACAATGATTTGTCAATTTATCTTTGGACTACTACTTTTAGTTTATGTGATTTATTAATTTATAGGATGATGCTCTTAAGTTTCATTGGATGGTTGCATTTGATTCTTATATTATATTTTGAAATTAACATTAGATAATATGTAGAGAGCAAACTTGGTAGTGGGTACTGATTCTTGAAAGTGGTTTGATTTGTTGCATTTAACCATTTGTTTCGGTCTATAGAAATATGAATTGTTTATTGATTGAATTTATATTACTAGTTTAATTAGTTCATGTTTTAGAATTTTTTTTTTAATGGATTATTTTATCTTATAATTTGGTTTTTTACTAAACCGAACCGGACCGAACTGAAATATTTAGGTTTGTCCGGACCGAACCGAATTCTATTCGGTTCGGTATTTGGTTCCTAAAATTTTAATTATTTGGTTCTTGGTTTATTTGGTTCGGTTCGGTTCTTGGACCGAACTGACCAATGCTCACCCCTAGTTACATTATTATAATTACAGGGCTTAATGCATCTTGAACCCTCAACTTGTTTCTAAATTTTGGATTCCTCTCTGAATTTTGAAATATTTTTAATGCCCTTCTGAACTTGTTTAAAAGTTCTCAATTTCCCCTTGAACTTGTCCCTAAATTTCGGATTCCCCCCTGAACTTTGAAATGTTCTCAATGCCCCCTGAACTTGTCTAAAAATTCTCAATTTCCCCTTGAACTTGTCTAAAAGTTTTCAATTTGAAAAGAGAAATCTGATTCGGGTGTTAAATAGATGGAGAACGATTTAGGGATTTGAATTTTTGTAATGTTAGAATATTAACATTGGGATATCTATTTCTTTTTTAATTTTTTTAAATATTTTTTTTTTCATTCACGGGCTCACTAACGCAACTTGTCACGTTGCATTGAGGGAGTGTTAGAGAACATTTAGACAAATTCAAGGGGGTATTGAGAACGTTTCAAAATTCAGGGGGGAATCCAAAGTTTAGGGACAAGTTCAGGAGGAAATTGAGAACTTTTAGACAAGTTTAGAGGGGTATTGAGAACATTTCAAAGTTTAAGGAGGAATCCAGAACTTAGGGATAAGTTCAGGGAGTTCAAAATGCATCGGCCTAATTACAGCAAACTATTGATCGAAAAAAAAAATAACAGCAAACTATATTCAAAACAAACTTAATCAGTCCACTTCAAACCCATTCAACTATAGATTTTTTTTATCAAACCTAAATGGTTAAGGTTCCAATGGATACAAAATTGAATCGGATTCAGCACAGTGACTAAATTTAAACAATAAAAAAAATGAATTGAAGATAAATTGAATAATACCGATGTACATTTTATATAACAATTAAAATTGAAAAGATAATGCTAATTTGTATTTATATAACAATTAAAATTCAAACTATATATATATATTTTTTTGTCAATACTTTTTGCCTTTGATTTATTTTCAGTATTTGGATTTTTCATTGTTTGATGAGATCCAAATTAATTTTCGTCACTCAATTTTCAAACACTTCTCAAGATATTATGTTTCCCATCAAGATATCCGTATATGCACACACGTTAACAACAAGATCATTTTGAAATTAAGAAGAAAATCTGGTATGATGAGTGTTGTAATTATTATTGTTTTGCTACGATACGAAAATATATGAAGCTCATAATGAATTGATGATTAAATTGTATATATATTTAATTAAATTGCCACTAAAGACTAAAATAATTGGGTTAGTGGCAATGGCATTTGCTTCCTTTGAGCAATTTCCCCGTTTAATTTGTGGCCACTTTTCCACAATAATAAAGATAATTTTCTTTATGAAAATTATTAATTTTTTTTGCTAGAAATGTGAGAACCCACCACAATCACCCAAACATATTTTATAATAATTTGGAAATTTGTGCTTTTTGAACGAATTAATAGCAATAAAAAATGAATTTGACCATTGTTTGGTAACTTTAAACTTTGTTTAGTTGCTTGATTTTCACAATTGGAATCCATTATACCCCGTATTTAATATTTAATTTAAAGCCAATTATTAAACAAGATAATAATAATTAATTAAAACAAAATACTCTGCTAATCTCAGAGGAATCTTTGTCTAGAATAAGATTTACAAATGAACATGATCGTGGACGAGACGCCAAGTTGTAAACATGGCCTTTTAATGTAAGAATTCTCATTTAATTAATTTTATTTATGATAATTAATTAACACATTAAGTTATTGTTATATAGTATATATTAATTGTTGGATTCCTTCCTTTAAATGATGGGAAATAAATGTAATTATATTGAAATAGAAATAGAGGTACTATTTTTTCCAACTTATTACTCAATCAGAACTAGTACCACAAAAATCACCAACTTAATCATCAACCACCTCCCCAATGCCCTAAAGTCTAAACAAAATAAATTAGTATTCATTCTTACGTTAACCATTGTGATACATTTCATTTTAATCAATATTCTTTTTATTCTTTTATCTTGATGCATCCATTACCTTAAAGTTGTAAAAAAAATCACTTATAATTTTAAATTTTTAAAAGTTTCAAACTACCCTTTAACTTGTAAAAAAATGCATCAATCGTTCTCGCATTGTCACATTTTAGTTTATTGTTGGAGAGAGAAACATACAGAAAATTATATTCTTGAAAAATCAAACCAAACAGAAACAAACACATGATAATAAGAGTGTAAACCAATAATTGAAGGAGATATTTAAAACATTTGAAAATTGAAAGTTTCATGGGGACTAATGATTTGTTTGGACTAGTTGATAAGTGATAAACCCATTATCTTATACTCGATCCGTTCTTTTAGTAATTTATTTAATCAACATTAGAAAATTCAAAATAATAGTTCATTTCAAAATTTAATGATTATTTTCCACATTTCTTGCATGTATATATTTATTTATTCTTCTTATTTTCTTATTTTATAGTATTAGGAGGTGTTTGGTTACTAACACATCTGCCGTGGTTTGAAGATTGAAATACAACATCTGTAGTTTTATAAATTAATAGCGTTTGGTAAGAATATTTGAAAAGCAATCTGCTTCTGTTAGAGTAATGAATTGCGACTGTTTCAGCAGCAGTTAATTGCTGCCTTTCAGCTGCAAGGCATTATCATGTAGGAAATAACAAATATTTATGACCCTTTTAACCTTATTCTTCTTAGGTTTTTAATTATCAATGTAAAACGAAAGAAGTACATTGGTTAGAGACGTGAAATATTAGATAGTACCCCTTTAATTCTACGCCAGATTTTCTTCTTTGTTATTTTTTCAAAAGTAGTGTAAAATCCTTTCATTCTATAGTATAAAATATCGTCCCTTGATTAATTTTTATACAAGTTTTTTTATTTTTATTAATTTATTAATATTGTACCCATATGTGTCATTTCACGTACTATCTGCAACATCGCATCATTGTTTTACCAAACACTAAATGATATATAAATAATTCTGAACAACAACAACGAACTGCTAAAACTATCAGCAACCGTCAACAGCTAACAGCAACTGCTAACAGGCCATTAAATGCACAATTTTTAACACATTAACGATGGATTGGTACTTGTATACCCTTATTACTTGTTTTATTAAAAAATGTGAAATGTGTATGAGAATTGCACAAAAAAAGCGAAGGTAGCATTTGTTGGTATTAGTGATTTAATTACTTTTTTTGTTGCTATTATTGTTATTGTTGATTATTTTTGTGACCTTACGAACAACTAAACAATTATTTAACTGTGGTAACATAACTACTGTTTGAGTGTAAAGAGAACCAAAGATCAACAAACTCCAATCCACACAACTTATAAAGTTATATATCTAAATATTGAGATTTTTGCATTTATAAGTTCTTAATTATTTGTTGGTATTTTGTGGATGAATAATTGAACTTTTATTTATATTTATTAAATTCTTTGTTTGTATGACTTTTAAATTGATTCGAATGTTATATTTACTACTGTATTTATTAACTTTTGTTTTTTATTTCCTTTTTCTATGTAATTATGTGTTTATTAGTCAAATCAATAAAGAATCATACGATAGTTCACTCAAAAATGAACTTAAGGATAAACAATTAATAACATGATACCTATCCTAAAATACAACAAACGAAATTAATTACTAGATTTCCTGTCAATAGGTGGATTCAATTTGGTTGGTTGGATTAAATTAAAAAATAAATAAGTTAAAAGATTTGATTGAATTTGTATTTTTTATATGTATAAAAATAAATTTTTTCGATTTCATTCTTTATGAATAAGTAAAAATAGTTGAAAAAATTAGATTGATGAAAAATTGTTCTCTTCGATTTCATTCTTTATGAATAAGTAAAAATAGTTGAAAAAATTAGATTGATGAAAAACTGTTCTCTCTAAATTTACTCTCTCCTGGATTTTCATTCTACGATGAACAATCACGTAAATGGATCTTTATCGATATTTTGACGTTACGGAAGTCGTGGAAACTTGATTATTTTTTGTATACCGTGATGCAATATCGACTTGGCATACAAATAGAGTTTTTATGACGTTCTTTGATATTGGGCACGAAATCCATCATATACAAATATAAATCAATACATCGTTTCTATGCAAATTATTTTTTTGAAAATATATTCTTTAATTAAACATTTACTGAGAATTAAAATATATTTGCTCGACGATAAACGTAGAATAGAAATATAGTAGGTAAGGAAAACTTGAGATTGTATTCATACCAGTAGGGAAGCTTAATAAAATATGATTTTTTTTTTCAAAATTACAATAAAAAGCTTCGTCGCTTTTTCTTTGAGAATTCCTAAAATTTGTTAAAATATTTGTTGTTAAAGGTCCCTAACTCTAGTGATAAATTTGTTGAAATTCAGTAAATTAATATTTTTACAATGTTTTCCATTTTTGTGGTTAGATGGTCTTTCAAACCCTTTATTACGTATGGGATATGAAAGTTTTAATTTTAAAATTCTAGAATTCATTTATCTTATAATTATTTTGATAGCATTTTTTTTATTTTTCTACATCAATTGCAAATATTGATTATACTGAAAATTAATGAATTCAAGGATGAGATCGGTATAAAAATGGAATTTGAGGGCATAATGAGAAAAGCAAACAGGCCATCTATATCTAATTGAACACTTAGGTCTCCCAAAAGGGTGCCTTTATAGAAAGACAAAGCAAAGCTCAAGTTAACTTATGTCTCAATAATTTAACACATAGATAATTCGTTTTTTACTTATTTTTGTATGAATCTTTTGGTTTGAATTTGAAACCTAGCGTAATTATATCAGAGCGCAATTATATCATACATGCCAATACATTTTAGTTAACTATTTTTTATTAATATAAGAATACTTGGATAGCAAAATAAGTATAACATCATTTCTTAAAATTGTATTACATATATTGATTTAAATGTAGCTAAACTATAGTTTTTTATCTTTTCAACATTAAATGGTATTGTTTCATGACTGTTACTTCATCCATTACTTTTCAATTTTTTTAAAATTTTACTCTGTAATTAAAAAATAATTCAAAATGACTAAATTAACCTTTTATATCTATCACATTGATTAATAATAATCTCTCTCATTTTTAACCATCTCTCCTTATCTTCAATATCCGTAGAATTTCATTTCATCTTAATTACTCTCAAATGTATTAAATATATTCACTATTAATATGGATATAATTGAAAGATTGATAACATAAATCCCTTAAATATAAGAAAAAAAAATTGGTTATTATTAATAATAGTAGAAATAGAAGAAAGAAAGAAAAATAAACAAATGACGACTAAAATGGAAAGAGATTATAAGGTGAAAGAAATAATTAAGATGAAATGAAACGAGTATTAGACATCGTAGAAATAATGAATAACCAGTGGCGAATCCAGAATTATATTTTCATGGGATCCAAAAGTTTATTTAGAAAAATTTAAAAAAATTAAATATATGTAAAGAAGTTTTAACATAAAAATTCGTAATTGATTTATCCTAAAAGTAAAGAAACAAGGAAATATATATAAAAAATCTTTCTATTATTGAACTATTTCACTTGAATAAAAACCTATTCATTAACCAATTTATGATATATGGGGTCAAAATACTTATTTTTATGAAGTTCAAATTATAACTTATATATAATTTATTAAATAAATTTTTAAAAAAGTGTACCATCACCTCTGTGAATAACATTAAACAACTATCACTGATTGTAACATCAAACTCCAAAACAATGAACAATAATTAAAAGCAAACACATCCATTGACTATAGTCCCGATAAAATATTTAGTTTATTAACATTAAATTTTTTCATACATTATGAATTTATGACTCATGTATTATCAACATTATGATATTCTTTTTTTTCAAATATTATCAACATTATGATGAAACAAGAAGTGAAACCTAATTACTATTACTCTTATGAAATCAATTAATAAAGTTATGAAATTACTAGTTTATCCTTACATTTAATATAAGTTAATGCAAACAATTTTTAACTTATTTATTGAAAATAATATATAAATAAATGAGAGTATACTTGAAAAATGACCGGAAAAGAAACATGAAATTTTAAATTTTCAAATTTTAGGTAAATAAATTATTAAAAAAACAAAGATTAACTTTTATTGTTAAAAAATTATTTATTTTAGTTTTCTTCTTAAAAAATAATTCGATTTTCAAAAGTCTTCTATTTTTTCAGTTATATTCTTTTTACTAGACCTGTTACCCGCCCGGCCCGGCCCGAGTCCGCTTCCATGGGCCGGGTTTGGACAAACATTTTTTTAAAAAGCCCGGGCCGAGCCCGGGCCCGTCAAAGCCCGAAGATTTATGGGCCGGGCTTGGTTTTTATATAAATACCCGAGCCCGGCCCGACGAATAATTTTATATATTTATTATATATTTATACATTAAATTTATTATTATTTTAAGATTTTATATTTTATCCTA
>CATIWQ010056505.1:0-31935 GCA_949673415.1 Euphorbia schlechtendalii | reverse complement strand
GTTAGATGTATGTTTAGGATTTTAATTTTCCTTCGGGTATCGCATTTTCATTTTTTTGGGAAATGTAATTAATAGGGTAGCGGGCGGTTGCATCCCCCGATTTTTGAAAGCCTTGTAATTTTTATTTTCCGCATTTACTTTTCGCATTTACTTACTGTTTTGTGGATGGATTTACTGCTTTTTCTATACGTGAATCATGCATTTAAAATCAAAAACAACCTAAGTAAGAATATGCATAATTAGAAGAACACAATTGTCTGTAGATGTAATTTAAGGTGATCCGATGAGAAATAAGCAACTTATCCTAGACCTGAATCTCTGTGTCTTAGTGGGCCGTCCCCCGGACGTTAAGCCTCACAGGACTCTAATTCCTGGAAAGAGCTAATCTAGGTGACGAATCCACACTAAGAGATGACGAATTCAGGTTCGAACCGATCTAAAATGATTTCACCTTTTTCTCTTTCACCCTTATTTACAGGGTCCCCGACCCGGTGCACCTTTCTTTTTCAAACACCACGGTGGACCGCGCCTATGAAATCGCACGCTCTTGGTCCACCGCTCCGTGTCGTTCGCTCAAAATACTAAGCCTGTAAACTCTGGTGACTAGCTTCCAAACTCTGGTATTGAGCCTCCAAACCCTGATAACGGGCTCGCAGCTTCTGGTGACTAACCTCAAGGCCATGATAGCGAGCATCTAGACCCTGATGGCTAATATCCTGTGACTGAAAGTGACCGTCGAGCTCTTGGTAGCGTCACTCGAATTCCTCGCTCCTCGTCGCCATATCCTACAGTTATAAAACATATCACAAAAATCACATCCATGTACATAAAAAACATGACATTTCATGCATCGCATATGACAAGTCGAGAAATACAACATACCCTTGTAATCCCATCCTGTGAAATCATTAAGTCTCTCAATGTAAAAGAGTGTCTGGCTACCCGATCCATCTCCTCACGTACGACCTGCAAAAGGAAAGGAGTGAGTAAACGAACGTCAAGACATCCCCAAGGATCTCTTGTGATCTAAAACACACATGAGTAGTGTCGGAATGATCATAGGCCAATGTGTGGTAGCTTGGGGGAAGAGGCACCAGCTGCAAGATCCCCATGAAACCCATCAAGTAGAAGGTAGAGTCAAGGGGAATCGCGAATCTTCCTTCAACAACTCCCGAGGAAGATGTACTTGCCCCCCGGCCTTAGCATTCAAATCAGGAACTCGAACCCTCTTCTGGGAAAATTCCTACAAAGATAGATAAACAGTCAGAAACAGATCAACATGGATAAAATAGTTAATACATTTCATACCCGGCACCCCACATCAGCGCCAGTAGCACCCACACCAGAACAGCCATCAACTCCCTAACCACACACTCGAACAGAGGATCGTGCCTCCTCGGGCTGAACCGGCGGGCGAAGCTGGAGCAGCCTCTCCCAAATAAAGGCCTTGTAGTCACCATAATTTCTAGAGAGCCTCATGCCATGCTCTTTGAAGAGTACCTCCCGCTCCTCGGGATCAGTAATCACCAAGTGTACCCAAAATAGTCTGGTAGGAGGCCGCGGGCGGAATGCGCCTATCATACACTGGCTTAGTCTGCCAGAATTGAATACGCTCACCCAGGTGCCACTCACAGATCCTGGGCCCCTCAAGGATGATGCGATTGCGGTCTATGTCTCGTCAAATCTCCTTTGCCATATGATAGCTCAGAAGACCCCACCATGGGTTGCGCTCCACCTGAAATGAAAGAACAAAAAAGTCAAAATAAATTTAAAGATAAAAAGGTGATCATATCCATATAAACAAGGTCCATCACCTACTCAAGAGTCAGCCCGCAAAGATGCTGATAGTAGCTAGCAGAATCTAAAACATCCCCCTCGAAAGATGAACAGATTCGGGCCATACATGGAGCATCCTCCGGAGCATCAACAAACTGCGGGGCGGGAAGGAACTGATAAAAGAAGGCCCATGCCTACAAAAATAAAGAGATCAATTAAGATTAATCAATCAAAAAATTGACATACGCAATTCACAAAGTAAGCAAACAATACTTGAAGAACCATGGGGCAGCTACGTAGAGCCCGTAAGTGACTTCGAACAGCCAGGTCAAGGGGTAAAATAAGTCTACGCTAGGATCACCCGTGGCTAGTTAAAACCACTAACTTCGTTTAAGTTCGCTAGCGGCTCAATCAACCTATAGTTGATCTCGCTGTTCGAGATTGGGAAAAATGTGACACTCAACAGGGTGGTAAAAAATGATCGGACGTACAAAGGAACCTCAACCTCGGAAACAGACTGTCGACTCGTCCAGTAGTCAAACGACACACTATAACTCAACTCCCGACCTCTGGGGTCAACACCGAGAAAGTCTCTAACGTGATTACAAGCGGTGGGAGCTTTGAAGAACCGCTCTAAAAAGGAATCAAACCGGATCACAGTACCAATCCATGATAAACCAGTGATAGCCATGATATCAGAAGGAGTGATGGTAACCTCCTCGATTGGAAAAGGGGAGGTGTGTGAGATGTTACACCACCTTTGAGTAAGCGCAACCAATGTCGCGTACGGCAATAATGTAAGCCGTAAAGATCATGCCAGAGGACCAAAATCGGTGGCCTCGATGGCCTAAACAAGCTCGGGGTGAGAAGAGGTGTGACGATACTATGCCAGAATAGTGGAATATCCACCCGTGGGAGGAAGTGTGGGGGACTGCTAACTAAATCAAATAATACGCATTTTGTAATTAAACGCAAGAATGGTGAGAAAAATACCAAGATAATTTTTCTTTCAATTTCTCTTAAATAATTTAAATCCAAAACACGTTTAGGTCCCGAACTTTATTTTCAAATCTTTTCTTTCCAAAAAAGTCCTCAGATATTCTTGGGTCTAAAACAATTTAGAATCTGAGTCTTATTATCATTTAAACAAATATTTTCTTCAAAAATTATAGGGTCCAAAAGACGTTTGGACTCCAAGTTTTAATTATTTTCAAATATCTTTCCTAGAAAAAAATAATAATAAAATAAAAATATAAAATTAAGTAGGTGAACGACCGGGGCCCCAAGAGGCATCGCTGAAAAAATCTGGCAAGCCTTCGGGGCCGAGCCAGGCATCTCTGGCGAGGACTGTAAAAGGCCGTCACCAGAGAGTCTGGTGAGGGTCAGGCCCTTACCAGTTTCTTGTCTCTGCCGGAAAAAAAAAAATTTCGGAGGACCTAAATTTTCCTTTTTTTTTATTTTTTTCTAAGTTAAAATTCCGCGACATGGTTCAAGGATCAGTTCCAATCAAGTTCCTAATCCGGATAAAATCACTTTAAAAATATGGTAAATAAAAATGTTTTTTAGCAAATACCTCGATCCGGGAAAGGTGAGGCTGAGTCGGAAAATCAGGATTCAGCGTATCTATTGGGGAAGTTATAGTAAACCCCAGCATAGTGTCGGTCGCTGCCAAACCATATGCGGCATCAATATCAACAAAAAATACTCCAGGATCACTAGTAGGCTGAGGAGTGAGGCTAGTGGTGAAGCGGAGAGCCCTGCCAACGACCGTTGACAACATGGTTGCTAGAGAGAAGAGAGAGCAAAAGTGTTTAGAGAGAGAGGAAGATTATGAAAAGTGAAAGAATAAAGTAGGAGAAGCCATATTTATAAAGAAAATAAGTGGGCCCCACTTATTTATTTATTTTATTATTTTACAATGGAAGCCTCCTAACACTACAGAATGATGCACGGGATACCCCCGATATTCCTCAAACTCATTTAATTTATTTATTCCCCAAATGTTTTAATTTTTGATTGAAGGGGAAAAAATTTTTGCTCTGCATAAACTGAATCAAATAATTAAAACATTCACCATAAAATGTATTAACATTATCTTTTTTTCTGATTTATTACAGGAAACAAGTCAACATAATATTAAGGAAATTCAAAACATAACCGAAGAAGGAAACGGTTATCTCGATGGCAAAAGAAATAAGCAGCCTCATTTATCAAACGAAGAATGAAACGGTTGCCGACTGCAACAAGGACACCGCAGAAAAGAACGGTAAACACGCCCACAATGGGCACCAAGTATCTAAAGGATTCCGAAGAAAGAAACGGACAATCCTATGAAGTCACGGTGCAAGAAAGGAAGCCCTATGTTATCATCAATTAAGAATAAGAAACCACCAACCACACCGGTCAGGTATTCTTTCTATCCCTCCGCTCATTTCGTGTGATAACACTAGTTATACAACCAGCAATTATCACACGAGGGGTAGCTGTGAGCATGGGATATTGTACCAGCTCGTGCCATCGATGATGATGGCTTTTTCAGGATTTTATCCTTGAATAACACATATTTCGAGTATCCTGATGCATCCGAATGGGAATCCTTCTTGTCTCTAAATTCAAAAGGATGTTTTCAATAAAATAAAAAAATATATAAAATACACAAAAAAATAAGAAAAACACGTAAAACATTGCAGAAAACCAAATCCGGGGGCTTGCATCGCTAAAGGTGGGCGAGGCAAAACCTCGTCAAAAGGCTTCGACGAGGCAAGCCTCACCAAAGTCCTTGGCGAGGTAGGAGCTTCGCCAAAGAGCTTGGCGAGGCTCCCTCGCTAAGCTTTGGCGAGGCAGGAGCCTCGCCAAAGAGCTTGGCAAGGCTCCCTCGCCAAAGTCACGGTGAGGGGCCTCGCCGGACTTTTCTTTTCCGGTAAGACCCCTCGCCGAAAAAGCTTACCTCTTTTGGATTTTTGGGATTTCTCCTATAAATACTCAGGTCTTTTTCGATAATCGGGACCCCGAAAAATTTACAGATAAAACCACAACTTTCAGAACTACTTCCAAGAATTAAGATGAATATTTTTGGACTTTCAACACAATTCTTTTACCTAAACTAAAGGACGAGGAGGATTTTCAACGGTCGATCGGATATCTTTGAAGTGGGTTCATTCCGTAAGGGTAAGCCTCTGAGTTTCTAGAACTACAATTTTCATGCTTTCGGTGTTTATCTTTTTCTTCTGATTTCACTTCTGAACCTAGGATTTTTATTTTTTTTAATATTTTTATTTTATACAAGTGCTGTAATTCTTCTTCATCTATTTTTCTTTACTAAAAAGAAATGTATGTTAGAACACCCCCACGAAGGGAATAAAACATATTCCCGGATAACAGCCCTCATCAATTCACCATGTGAGCAATTTCATTAATTAAAATGAGCAACCAACGTGTTAATTAAATGAATTGTTTTATTTAAATAACAAACACATTACCGCGATTGATTTTCATTTTTTTTTGCCACACAGGGCCTCGCTAAAATCAAAATCGAACATACATGATATCCCTTGTGCTAACCTTTGTGGATGCAAGTAGATTAGGATTAGATGTATGTTTAGGATTTTAATTTTCCTTCGGGTATCTCAATTTCAATTTTTTTCGGAAATGTAATTAATAGGTTAGCGGGTGGTTGCATCCCCTGATTTTTGGAAGCCTTGTAATTTTTATTTTCCGCTTTTGTTTTCTACATTTATTTATTGCTTTGTGGATAATTTATTATTCCGCCTTGTGGATTGTTTATTATTTTTCAATACGTGAATCATGCATATAAAGTCTAAAAATGACCTAAGTGTGAATATGCATAATTAAGAGAATACGGTTTTCTGTAGATGTAATATAATGTGATCCAATAAGAAATAAGCAACTTATCCTAGACCCGAATCTCTGTGTCTTAGTGGGTCGTCCCCCGGACGTTAAGCCTCAGACAACTCTAATTCTTGGAAAGAGCTAATCTGGGTGGCGACTCCACACTAAGAGACGGTGGATTCGGGTTCGAACCAATCTAAAAATGTTTTTGCTCTCTCTTTTCAACTTCTTTTCTAGGTCCCCGACCCGGCGCACCATTTTCAAACACCCCGGTAGACCGCGCCTCTCATCTCACGCGCTCTCGACCCACCGCTCCGTGTCACCCACTCATAGGTACCCTTCATCTTTCCTACCACCGTGTTAGATACAATAGTAGACGTAGGGATAGACATGATAATTGGGCTGAGTTGTGCTATAGAATCAGACAAGCTAGTTAGGATTAGAGCTATCTTGTACATGAAAATTTTATCACTCTACTTCACCAAGTGGTTGGAATCGTAAACAAGCTTCCATGAATCTTTTCAAACTCTTTAGAGTAGATAGATTCAAATAGAATACTTTAGTGTTCCTTGAACTATGGAATTTTTACCTTGGTTTTAACCGATAAGTCCGTCCATTCTTGAGACAGTAGCACACGACTTACTATTTCATCTAACTCAACGTTAGTTTTTAGAGAGGGGAGTTGCTTTTTGCGAACTCTCTAATTTGAGCCAAGATAGATGTATCAGCCAAGTCATCTTGGATTAGCTTGCTCTTGGAAAGAGATGCTTCATTAGTTGTAAAATTTACCTTAGCACCTTCTTCCCTTGCTTTTCCATGCTGAGCGAAGTTCTTAGTGTTAGGAACTTCTTTAACCAGAGGTGTTAAAGGGGTAGTCGATGGTTTGAAAAATGGTTAGTTTAGGAATTTTTACAGTTGAAGAAAAGGGATTAGGTTTGGTTTTTACAGGGGAAGGAATTATAGCGGTTATAGTATTTGGTGGAGGAGAAGTGGTGTTTTGAGGGTGGAAAGGAGAGGTTGGGGTATATTTAGAAGAATTTACAAGAATAAAAGGAATTTCAGCATATGCAAGAGTTGGAATAGAAGAATTTATAGGAGAAGTGAGATGAGGATTTACATAAGAAATTAGGGTAGGATTTAGAGGTACCTGGGGGTAGCTAATTGACCCAAGGATGGGTCAACCTCATGTAACTCAACTTGAATAGAATAAGACTCAGGCTGTGTGGAAGTTGAGTTAGGAATGTTACCCTCAAGAAGAGAAGATTCTTCCTGGTCTATAATTTCCACACCTTCCCCAACATCCTCTCCATCGCTGCTCACCACTTGGATATTGTGCTTGACTGAGCGAGTGGTGGTAGAGTGCATTCGTTGAGTACCCTTTACTTTGGAGAATATTTCCTCCACATGGGCTACTACGCCTGGGCTGATGGTTTTAGGTTTCTCTTTTCCTTTCTTTGAGGTCCCTTGTTTCTCAATTACTTCAGTCCCCTTGAGCTTGCGCTTTTTCTAGAGCAAGGTTTCTTCCTTGTCCTTGACATCCTCCTCTTCTTCATCCCGTTGCTTCGCCTCAGCTTCCTTTTGAGCGTGAGTTTTTAACTTTAAGGGCTTTCATTGCTTAGCTTGTGGTTAGGCAGGTGTGGCTCCTACCCTTTCTTTTGCTGGGCTGGCTCTGACTCTCTAAGAACTAGTTTTTTCCTTGGGAGAAGAAGTTGTGGAAGCATTGTGGGGAGTTTCTCCTGCTAAGTAGATAGGGAACATCTTCATTGGTCTCCTCACTAGACCCTTCAAAATACAAAACAAACGCATCCTCATCCTCCTTTAGCACAGCTTTGAGATACACTGTTGGTTCCACCTGAGCCTTCTTTAGCTTGAGGTCCTTAGCCTTGGTATAGCGGGTGTGAATGTTCTTGAACTTTAGCTTGCTAAAATGGGGCATATCCAGCACCTTCTTGACTAGAATCATAATTTCTTGATAAGTGTATAATTACACTTATTATCATTATAATTTTATACACTAAACACTATAGTTTATGTCATTTTTATACTTCATATAAAAGATTTCACGTGGTATGTAGTTGTTTATGGTGAAAATGTAGATTCTAGGTAAATCTTGGGAGTAAAATGATCTAAAGTGGAAATCTATGAAAAAAGAGTGAAAAAGGTGCAAAATGATGCGTGGAACTTAAAGATTTAGCTTAGGATCGAAGCTGTCAAAAGATCGATGAATTTACAAGAAGAATTCTGAAGAGAAACACATTTCATGGTCTCGATAACCATTCGCAATCACGACTTAGTATTCTTCATAATAGAAAGTTTCCAACCAAAAGTTCACGGTCGTGATATGTACCTCGCAATCTCGACTTGGACGGTTTTCTGATCAAATCTTCTTAACTACCAACCGCCAAATAAGAATGATCAATCGCCATCAACTACCCAATGAAAAGACACCTTTTGGAAGCCAACCAATCATGAAAAGGTGCCTATCCATTGTGGATAAGATCAAATCAACTCAACCAATCATAATGAAGTGATGCAATCTTTCGCCAATGGACACAACTCTTTGTATGGATAGACACAACCCTTCAAACTCTATAAATAGGGCACCAAACCTTACAAATTTTGTGCAAGTGTGGGGTGGAAAAAGTGGTGGAAAAGTAGTGCATAGTGTGTATGTAGATAGAGAGAAATTATTTAGTTTTCACTACATTCATAAGTGTTAGCCAGAAAATGTATAAGTGATTCGAATCCTTATTTCAATCACTAGATTTCTCTACATATTCGAGCAATTGTTGTATAACTGTGATTGCAAATCACTTATCAATAAAAGTTTTGTTCTTCAACATTCATTTGTTCGATATGCACAAAGAATAGCATCCTAGTGAAGGTTCTGTACGAGTTGAGACCGGATTCAAAGTAGATGCAGGCATTGCAGGAATTGAAGACTCCCATTAAAGAGTGGATACGATTTGATCCACTTTAGCTTTCACTTGCAAACCTTACAACTTTACTTTATTTTCTAATTATACTTTCTATTTCTAAGTCTATGATATGTCTATGTGTCATAATGTGTTTTTCATGTTGAGTCTTTTATATTAATCAAGTTATATTCTTTTGAGTTAACTTTAAGAGTAGTTTCGGGGTTAATGAGATTGTGTATAATCACTGTATCTATGATTATAATGTTGTTTAGTGAGCCAACATTTTTGGTATGGTAACTTGCTAAATGTGGTTATGTGAGAGTGACCCGTACTAAGCATAGTAATATTGTTATCCAGGTTTATATAATCATCTTAATTCATTTGCACTAGATTTAGAATAGTCATTTCATGTGTTGCTCTGCGGTGAATAATTGAGTATCTGAGTGTCTAGAACTAAGTCTGTTAAATTAATCAAGTGAATGTAATATCTTTGATGACCTTGCATGTTTTCTTTGCTATACTCGTTCATAGGGAAAATCTATATACTTTTTATCTTCTCTAATCTATCATACATTTATTTATCCATTCATCATTCCAATTCTTCCCAACTAAAATCAAAACTATTTTATTTTATTTTCTTTATTCTGTTTCTCTTGTTGATCTTTAGAGCTGGTCCTTCCCTATGGGAATGATATCTTTTAAAACTACATCGTAACTATATACTTGCAATTATCATCATTTTTCTATTTGATAAGTGGTATTGACAACACCTATACTTTAACGCGAACAAGTTTTTGGCATCGTTACTGGGGATAAGCCTTTCGAAACGAGTATAGCCAAAATCTTGCGAACAAGTTATTAAACTTATCAGTAGAAAATTGGTGAACATTTCTCCAGGGGCATCCATGATAGGAGCAACATCTAGCCGCAACGCCTTCATCAGAGCGGTGATGAGGTAAGCGTAATGGTAGACTGTAATAACTTTTTTCAAATGATGCATAAGCAACACTGGCTAATTAAGTTGCTTGGCTCCTACTATATGGTAGACCACACACCTCTCAAAATAGGTGCAGCTACTCAGTGATCCAGTCTTGGGTAACAATAACTTCACGAGCAGCTCATGACAAGCTCTCGCTTCCCAGCTCATTCTCGACCCAGCTATTTCTCCGAACCCATAGTATGTGAGAAGTTCCCAATCTATTGGAATAGCCACCATCTCCTCATCTCCATTTTTCCTGAGCACAATGCCTTTCAATGGCATATTCAGCAGGCTGGACACCAAATTACCACAAATAAGCTACGAGACATTGTTGAATTCTACCATTAGAACATCTTTGAAACCTTCAATGGTATAGAACGACTTGATGAGACTTTTGATAGCGAGGCCTTCAAGCACAATGAATTGGTTGAGGTTTTGTTGCTTAATGACTTTGTGCATGAACCGATTGAGAAGAAGACTTCTATAGTTCACTTTAAACACTAGATCAAAATCTAGGTCTTCTACCCACTCCACTTTGGTAAATACAGTTCCAGATGGAAAAACAATCCTCTCCCATGAACTTTTGATATGCACAAACATCTTTTTCCTTGATTCACCTTGGAGTTTCAAAGTTCTTTTGGTAAGTGCCATTACAGATGAAAGGGTTCAGGAGTAGAGAAAAGATTAAGGTTTTTGCAGAGAAAATGATTAGGATTCAAGCAAGTAACCTCTCTCTTCATCTCCTTTCATCTTTTATAGGTAATTCTCATCTTTTAGTGATACGTGGCACTCGCAAAAGAGATAATCAAAATCAACACTAAGATTAACAATTGATTCACCAACATAATAAAATAATTAGTTTAATAGTGGACGGTTCCAATTCAAAATCACATCTTTTAAAACGTGGGCTTTTGATTTTAACAGCGAAACTGAATCTCACAGTGTTACTTTAGAAAATAGATGGTTTTAAATACTCGTTACCTCATTTGGTTGAGTTAAGATTTTCGCTTCAACATGTAGCCAAATATCTTGATTTTTCTTCCTATGGGGTTTGCCATTCCAATAAGCTGCCATAGACCATTGAACTACTCCTTTGGTAATGATTTAGTGAATATGTTAGCTCGCTTCTCCTCAGAAGGAATATATTCTAATTTGACATCTCCCCTTAATACATGATCCCTTATATAGACATACTACATCTTTCCATATTGAACTGGATTCTTAGATAGGTAAGATGTGCTCTTATTATCACACATAACTTCGAGACACTTTAACTTTATACCATAATCTTCCAATTGCTGCTTAATCCATAGTAGTTATGATACACAACTTCCTGCTACCATGTACTCAGCTTCAACTGTCCATAGCGCAACAGAACTTTGCTTCTTGCTATACCATGAGAAAAGGCATTCTCCAAGGAAATGACATCCTCCTATGGTGCTTTTCCTATTGAGCTTGCCTCTTCCATAGTCACATCTATGAACACTCTTGGAATGAAATCAAAACTGTTAGGATACTATAGAGGATATACATATGCAAATCATGGAAGGACATGCTCGATAGAAAAAGCACCACAAGAGGATGTCATTTTCTTGGTGAATGTCTTGTCTCTTGGTATAACAAGAGGGAAAACTTCTATTGTGCTAAGTACCTCAAAATTTGAGTATATGGCAGCAGTATGTTATGTAGTACAACTGTTATGGATCAAGAAGCACTTGGAGGATTATGGTATAAATTCTAAATGCCTTGAAGTTATGAGTGATAATTATAGCACAATAGACATATCCAAGAATACAGTTTAACATGGCAGGAAGAAGCATGTCAATATTAGACATAAGGGATCATGTGCTAAGAGGAGATGTCAAATTGGAGTATGTTCCTTCAGAGGATCAATGCGTAGACATTTTCACACAACCTTTAGCAAAGGAGCCATCCAACTTTCTTAGAGAGCTAATTGGCATGACGAATCCAATTTGATGAAAATCTTAGAAAAATTGCTACGTGTCAAAAGCTAGATCAAAGCTGTGATGAGCTAATTAAGGTACCATGTATTTTCTCAGTTTAAGGTAACTTTGTTAGTTTATTTTCATAGTTAAAGTTAAAATCCACTTTATTGAAAGGTTATTTAATTTAAATCGTTTATGGCTAAACTGCAGCATTTTACTAAAGTGGTTTAAACATATGTATAATCTCACCATTCACTTTGATCTTTGCTTCTAGAGAGGAAACATATACATTTGCAGGTACAACGCCTTAAAAAGAGGGATGTGGGATGGAGAGAGAAGGGACTTACTTTTGAAGGTTAATCAATTTTGCTAATCTCAAATCCATAATTTTCTCTCTTACAAAAAAAGGATATCTACGATGGTGTCTCTTCAACAATCCTTACAAGAAACTGAGTTAAAAGACAATTAGTTCATTTCGTACATCAACACAGCTGGAGACACCAAGAAGAGAATCTTTGGTAACAGTTATGAGAATTCTCCGTTAAAAATTAAGAGAATCTCACTTAGCAACAGTTAAGAGAATTCTCTGGTATTTGCAAGGTTCTATTGCTACTGGACTATGGTATCTAAATAGCTTGGATTTCACTCCAAGTGGATACATAGATGAATATTATGGAAGGGATATATTTAATAGGAAAGCACCAAAGGAGGATGCCATTTCCTTGGAGAATGTCTTGTCTCATGATTCAACAAGAGGGAAAACTTTTGTTGCGCGAAGTACTGCATAATCTGAGTATATGGCAGCAGATAATTGTGTGGCACAACTATTATGGATCAAGCAACAACTAGAGGATTATGGTATATATTCCAAATGCCTTGAAGTTATGAGCGATAATTAGAGCATAATAAACCTATCTAAAATTCCAGTTTAATGTGGCAGGATGAAGCACGTCAATATAGAAAAAAGAAATCATGTTATAAGAGGAGATATCAAATTGGAGTATGTTCCTTTAGAGGAGCAGCACGTAGACATTTTCACACAACCTTTTGCAAATGAGCAATTTAACATTCTCAAAGAGCTAATTAGAATGTCGAATCCAATTTGATGAAAATCTCAGAAAAATGGCTGCTAAGTGTCAAAAGCTAGATCAAAGCTGTGTTGAGATAATTCAGGTACCATGTATTTACTCAGTTTAAGTTAACTCTATTAGTTTGGTTTTGAGGTTAAAGTTAGAAACCACTTTATTAATAGATTTTTGAAATGAAACCATTTTGGGCTAATTAGCAAATGTGTTTTACTAAGGCAGTTTAAGCATATTTACAATTTCACAGTTCACTTTGATCTTTATTTGTAGAGAGGGCACATATACGTTTGTTGGTACAACGTCTATAAACGAGGCAAGTGGGCTGGAGAGAGAAGGCACTTACTTTGGAACTCAAATCCGTAGTTTCCTCTATTCTCAAAAACTAATATCGGCAATGGTGTCTTTGTTAGACATGATGTATGCCCTAGAGGTAATTAGGGTGATATATCTTAATTAGTTATAATCTACAAATAATTTCAGATTAATAATAATAATAATAATGGTAACTGTATCTTTGTTATTTATCAATGTTTGTTTATATTACACATTGATAAGATAAAGTTCGTGACTACTTCGTATCTTAGAAGTGCAAGGACATAGTGAGAGCTATGTGGTGAGAGAACTTCACATACGTGTTAATATGAATATGTTAAATATCCTTAGTCATAGTTTCATTAGGACAGGGTATGAATGGAACGGACAAACTAACATGAGTAGGCTTACTCCTTGGATTAGATCCAAGCAGCCTATCTCACGAGCTGAAGGTGGCACATTGAGTTAACACATGAATGCATTTGAGTAATACACTAGAGATCGTTATAAGGTAGACATACAGAAATAACTATATCCATGTTGGTCTCAAGTCTTATTGCAATAGCAGTACAAGTATCCTCAAACCTGAGATACTTGTTACCTGGTGTAGGAGTTGCTATACTTTGGGTCATACTTATTCATATCCTAGCAATCAGGATGATACGAGTGATTACGGGTATAATGATTATCACTCATTGGTAAGCCGAGTAGTCAAAATGGGATCCATCACTCCTGATATAGTGATATAATGGGAGATGTATCTTAAGGCCTCTTATTGAAGAGGCACACTCATTAACCTCTAATCAGAGTATAAATTTGATAGAATGGGCTTCTAGTCAATCTTGATACATTATGGTGAGTGGTGTTCTTCGTGAACAAGTCTAATTCCAGGATAGTTACAGCTATTACATGAGCTGACACTTAATCTAAGCTCAATAAACTAGATGGTACTTTACCTGATGGAAGGAATGTATTGTATTAGTTACTATTGCAGAACCGGATCAAGTCACAATCACGTGACGTTTAGAGTATAGGGGGATCATACTCCTCTGCTAGAAAGCCTATTTGGTCATCTAGAGTTATTAGGTTTCATATCATTTTGGAATACTAAGCCTAAAGGTTCTGGGAAGTGAAGCTAAGTTTAGGTTAACCTCTAGTGGCTCTATACTTTAGGATCCTACAAGGTCACACACTTTGGGTCTTTACTGGACTAAGTAAAGAGCCTATATACTAGGTCTATGCTGAGAATGTTAAGGATGTTGAAATCGTTGGATAAATTATTAATTGGTTGGACCAGGTTAATAATTAAAAGGATTAAGGAGAACTTTGGGAAACACTTCATGGAGCGTAGAAAGGGATTTATCCAGTTGTGAGTGGGCCCCGCGAACATGGGTTGTTCATGGGTGGGGACTGTGAACATGGGTTATTCGTGGCTTGTTCTTCCACTTCATAACTTTTATTGACGATTACTCACGATATGGTTATCTATACCTAATGAGGCACAAGTTTGAAAGTTTTGAGAAACTCAAAGACTCCAGAACCAAAGTAGAGAAACAGCTTAGGAAAAGTATCACGACCCTTCGGTCTGATTGAGGCAGTGAATAATTAGGCCAAGATCTTCAAATTATCTAAGGGATAATGGTATTTTGTCCCAATGGACACCTCCTTATACACCCCAACACAATGGAGTGTCAGAAAGGAGAAATCAAACCCTACTCGATATAGTTCATTCCACGATGAGCCAAGCAGAACTCAGCTTATCCTTTTGGGGTTATGCACTTAAGAGCACAATTTATATTCTAAACAGAGTACCCTCTAAATCAGTTGATCAAACACCATACGAATTGTGGTATGATAAGAAACCAACTCTTTTTCACTGAGAGTTTGGGGATGTCCTGCTTATGTAAAGAGGACAAGTTTACATAAGTTGGGTGCTAAGTTTGATAGTTGCCTGTTTGTAGGTTACCCTAAGGTGACCTTAGGTTATTCCTTTTATGATTCCAATGGATAAATGTTACTTGTTTCTAGAAATGCTCATTTCCTCAAGAAAGAGCATATACTTGTGAAAGCTAGTGAGAGCAATCTTGAGTTAAGAACTCAAGAAGATCAAACTCAAAATCAATTGATTGTTCTTACACCATTATAGAAGAAAGTATAAGCATGGAAAATCTATTATAACACTGATCGCTCCCGAGCGATACGGTTTCTCATCATGAATGATAAACATCTCTTCCTTATGGAAGATGATGAGTCCAATACTTACAAGGATGCAATGGAAGGCTCAGAGTCTGACAAATGGTTTACTGCCATGAGGTTAGAGATGAACTCTATGTATGAAAATCAAGTTTAGAACTTGGTTGATGCTCCAAGTGGGATTAAGCCCATAGGATGTAAGTGGGTTTTCAAGAAGAAAACTAACATGGACGGTAATGTAATTACCTATAAAGCAAGGTTGGTTACAAAAGGTAATAATAAAAAGAAGGTATTAACTATGATGAAACCTTTTCACCAGTGTCCATGCTAAAGTCTATTAGAATACTCCTTGCCATAGCCGCTCAATACGATTATGAGATCTGGTAGATGGATTTGAAAATAGTGTTCCTTAATGAGAATCTGGATAAAGATGTGTATATGACACAACCCGAGGGTTTTATATCCAAGATTGGCTTGATGGTATGCAAGTTGCAAAAATTCATTTATGGACTTAAGCAAGCATCAAGGAGTTGGAATATTAGGTTTGACGAGATAATCCGAGAAATTGTTTTTTTTTCAAACACTAATGAGCCCTATGTATATAACAAGGCTAGTGGGAGCACGGTTGTTTTCCTTGTATTATATGTCGATGACATATTACTGATAGGACATGATGTTGTTTTTCTTCAGATAATGAAGTCATGGTTATCAAAGAAGTTCTCCATGAAAGACGTTGGAGAAGCAGCTTTTATGCTTGGTATAAAGATCTACTGAGATAGATCCAATAGGCTGCTAGGTCTTTCACAAAGTACATACATAGATAGAGTTTTGGCTAGATTTAACCTTGAGTAGTTAAGAAAGGGTTATCTCCCAATGTCTCACGGGACTAATCTTTCTAAACCTAAGTGCCTGAGAACAAAAGAGGAGAGACTTCTCATGAATGGAATACCCTATGCCTCAGTGATAGGATCCATCATGTATGCTATGTTATGCACTTGGCCTGACATCTCATATGCGTTGAGCGTCACGAGTAGATTTTAATCTGATCTAGGTGAGAAGCACTAGATGATAGTTAAAACTATCCATAAATACTTATGTAGGAATAAGGATATGTTTTTGGTATATGGAGAAGGTGATCTCTCCGTGAAGGGATACACTGACGCAAGTTTTCAGTCTGATAAGGATGATTACAAATCCCAGTCAAGGTATGTGCTTATGTTAAATGGAGGGGTAGTTGTTTGGAAAATTTTCATACATGATATAATTGTCGATTTAGCCATTGAATCTTAGTATATAGCTACATTAGAAGCAGCTAAGCAAGCTGTCTAGCTTAAGAGATTTATTGGTGATCTTAGTGTGGTGTCTATCATTGTAAACCCAATAGTGGTCTATTGTGATAACAATGGGGCTATTGCTTAGGCAAAGGAACCACAATCTCACTATAGAAACGGACATGTACTTAGAAAATACCATTTCATTTAGAAGGTAGTAACTAGAAAAGATTTAAGCTTAGAATACATCCCTACAAATCAGAATCTAGCAGATAGGCTAATGAAGCCATTGACTCGGGTTAAGCATGACCAGCATGTTAACGAGTATGGCATGAAGCACATGGGTAATTGGCTCTAATGCAAGTGGGAGATTGTTAGACATGATGTATGCCCTAGAGGTAATTAGGGAGATATATCTTAATTAGTTATAATGTACAAATAGTTTCAGATTAATAATAATAATAATAATAATAATAAAGGCATCTTTGTCATTTATCAGTGTTTGTTCATATTATGTATCTCGTTGTTATCATATATATGTATTATTATATATGCCCATTGATAAGACAAAGTCCATGACTACTTCATAGTGTAAAAGTGCAAGGACATAGTGGGAGCTATGTGGTGTGAGAATTGCACATATGCGTTACTATGAATAATCTAAATATCCCTAGTCATAGTTTCATTGAGACTGGACATCAATGAAGCAGATAGACTAACATGTGTATGCTTACTCCTTGGATTAGATCCAAGCAACTGATCTCACGAGCTAAAGGTGGTACCTTGAGTTAACACATAAATATATTCGGGTAATACATTAGAGACCGCTATAAAGGAGACACTCGGAAAAAATTATATCTAAGTGTTAGAGTCATGTCTTATTGCAATAGCAGTACAAGTTTCCTCAGACCTGAGATACTGGTTACTTTATGCAGGAGTTTCTGTACTTTGGGACATACTTATTTATACCCTTGCGATCAGGATGATACGGGTGATTACCGGTATAGTGATGATCACTCGTTAGTAAGTCGAGTAGTCAAGATCAGATCCATCGCTCCTGATATGGTGATATAATGGGAGATGTACCCCAAGGCCTCTTGTTGAAGAGACATACTCAAACATTTGATCAGAGTATAAGATTGATAAAATAGGCTTCTAGTCAATCTTGATACATTATGGTAAGTGGTGTTCTTCGTGAACAAGTCTAATTCTAAAATAGCTACAGCTATTACATGAGCTGACACTTAATTCGAGCTCAATAAACTGGATGCTACTTAACTTTATGGAAAGAGTGTATTGTATTGGTTACTCTTGCAAAACCAAATCAAGTCACAAGCACATTACATTTCGAGTATGTGGGGATCATACACCTTTTCTAGAAAGCACATTTGATCTTCTAGAGTTATCGGGTTCCATATCAATTTGGAACACTGAGCTTAAAGGTTCCCAGAAGCGAAGCTAAGTTTAGGTTAACCTCTAGCTGCTCTATACTTTGGGATCCTGTGAGGTCACACACTTTGGGTCTTTACTGGACTAAGTAAAGAACCTATAGACTAGGTCTATGCTGAGAATATTAAGTATGTTGAAATCTTTGGATAAATTAGTAATTGGTTGGATCAGGTTAATAATTAAAAGGATTATGGAGAACTTTGGGAAAAACTGGAAGGAGCTTAGCAAGAGATTTAGCCCGTTGTGAGTGGGCCCCGCGAACATGGGTTGTTCATGGGTGGGGCCTGCGTGACTACCCCACGAGCAAAATTTACTCTCTAGCCACTAGTGGGTAGGGGCACTAGGTTAGTGCATGCTAGCGGGAAGCAGGCCCGCAAGCCCCGCCTTTGGCATCGCCTACGAGGGCCTGTTGTGCAAGCCCACTAGCGGCTTGCAAGCTCGGCTTTCGGGGTAAGGCAAGCCCATTTAGGCTTGCCTTGCATGCCGCCTCACAACACGCATTAGCAGGCTGTGCACGCGGGTCATCGTGCATGGAGCTAGAGCTCCGCGTGCCGACCACATGTTGGATGGGAGAAATCTCATCCCACATTGGTTTTTTAGGGGAGTTTTTAATTCCCCTCCCACTATAAATAGTGGCTTTCCTTCTCCTTTTTCCAATACTTCAGCTCAGTCTTTCCTTCTGAGTTCAGCATCTTTTCTTCACTATAATTGTGCGAGATCCTCCACTAATTTCTCCAACATTGTAAGAATTCTTTAGAAGGCTCTTTCTATTTTAAAGTTAGCCTTCTCTATTAATATTTTCGGGTTGTTCTTCGAGCAATCTAGCGGCTGCTGCCTACCAATAGGTTTTTCCTCAACGGGTGGTTTTGATCGGTGAAGATTTGTGTGGATCAATCATACAGGCTGTCCTAGATTAGAATCTAGTGCTAAGAGAGTTCTACCGAATTACTCTATGGGAAGGCCTCACCAAAGGAAGGCATGCATCAATTGGTAATGCTGCTTACTTAGATGCTAGGTTTCTTTTAATAAGTTTTATAAACCTATAAGCATCTATGGAATGTTTTAACTTAGATTATATCAATCATCTCATTCTTAGGAGATCCTTTAGTGTTAATTTTATATTTTGAATTCCACCTTGGATGTTTGCATATTCAATTACTGTCTTAGTTAACCAGCAATCTCTACAACAATCCTTATAAGATCCCAATCAAGAAGACAGCTAGTTCATCCTATACATCAACACAACTAGAGATACCAAGAAGATTATATTTCCCCATTGTACTTATTCGAGCCAGTAATATTAAGTAAGTGAAATGGGGTGGGGCTGAAAAGGAATTCGAGCCAGTTTATGAGGTTGATTATAATGAGGTGATCAAGAACAACATTCTTCAAAGATTTATTAGACAATAGAATCTCTTGAATTTCATTCTCCTTGATGGTCCAGCCATTAAGGACATCTGGACAACTTCTACACAAATCTATATATAATGGAAGTGTTTCTTGACATTCTCACCACTCAGATTGGAGATAAGTCTGATCTTGTATCTACAAAGCTGCTAGTACGCATTCTTTGAATGAAGTTGAAGGGAACAATCTTGAGGAAGAACAGAGATGGAGAGAACGTTGATATGCCGGAAGATTTAGAATTATCGACGATTCTAGCTCTGGAGAAATTAGAGCCTCAAGCTTAACATGGAGGGCAAGAGCTTGACATGAGCTCTTGACCAAAGTGATAATGCCTAAAAATAGGTCGCTCTCAAGCTATACCTAGTTAGAGGTGCATTGTTTATCACATGGTGAATGGCAAGCAACTCAACTGGTTAGTCCTTATCCTTCACCATCTAACCAAGGTGACAACAATGTTTCACTATGGCTATCGCATCATAGCTATCGTGAAAACCCTAAAAATCAACATTAAAGGCTATGAGAGAGCAAGAGGAGACCATTTATTACATTTGAGGAGGGTGTTTGACTTCAAGAACTTCAAGGAGCTTCATTTCTCCAAGATCCACTCTGGATACACTAAAGCGTAGGATATAAAGATGAAGAATGTGATTATTAGGCCAACCATTGTACCAGAGGGTGTTTTGAAGGAGGATGAAGACTAAAAAATTGATGAAGTTGAGGGTCTAGTGAAGGGAGTGAAGATGAGCTCCCTCTTAGAGCTCATTTGATGAAAGTAAAAACCACTATGAACCTAGTGGGAAAGAAAGCTTCACTAAAAGAGGGTTAGTCCAGCCAATAGAAAGAAGACAACAATTATTACCAAAGCTTAGCCTAACAAGAAGTTTAAGCTCAAAGCTAAAAGGAAGGCTGAGGCAAAAGTGAAGAAAAAAGTAGAAGAAGTAGAAGCTATCAAATCATCTTTGCCTCCTCCACAGCTTGAATTTTTTTGGATTGTTTAATAAATGTCTACTTCAGAGTTCTCACAAGGATTAAGGAAGAGAAAAAGGAAGTTTTCCATTGCAAATCCTAAAGAAGAAACAACTCTTCAACAAGTGGAGAAAAGGTTAAAAGAGGTCCAAAACAAGAGTTGCTCTTCTACCAATCCTAAGAGATCTCTACAGCTTATAGAGAGTGAAGAATTTGAAGATATAAGCCAATCGATGTTTGAGGAATCAACACCAATTGAAGTATCTGCTAAGAGCAACTCCAACCATTTTCCTCATTTTTCATTCCCCAAACCCCATTTTGCAAGATCTACAATGTTTTTGCTCCAACCAATTTTCTCATTTTTTATTCCCCATTTCAAATTCCACTAAAGTAATAATACTTTATTATTATTAAATTCATTTCTTTACACCACTTCTATTCTAATTATTATTCAACAAATTATATCTTAACTATAATATCTTGAACTAAAATATCTTATTAATTAATTATTAGTATTATTATATTTTATTAAGAATAATTTTTTTTTCTATTTAACATGCATGTGTTGTATAATATATAATAATAAAAATTACTTTCTTTAATAATAAAGAAACAAAATACAAAAGCAATGACAATAAAATATTTCATGATTTTTTTCTTAAAAATCACTAGCTAAAACACAACTACAACAATAAACCATAAGATATCACATTAATTATATTTTATGAATTACCGTGTTCTTGCCACAAATTCTCTATTAAAGCATTTCGTAGTTCAAAATGTGTTGTTCTATCCTTAATTTTTTTATAGCATTGAAGAAAGTTTGCAAAATATTATACACACACACACACACACACACACACACACACACACACACACACAAGTAAAACGAGATGGAAATGTGATACACAAGTAACAATGAGATGAAAATATAATACACAAGTAAATATTAGTAAACTCATAATACTCAAATAATAAGCCCATAATATAAAATATATAAATATTAAATCCATAATACACATATAATTATAAAATAATCAAAAAGTAAACTTATAATATTAAAATAATCATTCCCCAAAATGGGGGTTTCCCCATATATGAGAACCCCATTTTGGGGATATAACAAATGGGGAATGGTTGGAGTAGACCATTACCTATAATGGTTCCCCATTTTGGGGATATCCCCAAAATGGGGAACCATTGGACATGCTCTAAATCACCCCTTCTCACTCAGAAGTAGAGTTGCCTGACGTTGATCCATCCTTAGATCAATCAGCCAACCTATACGAATGTGACCTGCCCCATTTCTTCTATAAATCCTACACCCTCTTCCTTTGGACATCCAACTCTATATACTTCTCAATCCAATTCTCCCTAACAAAACACCAACCCTTCTTCACTACCTCCACAAACTACAACATTAATTGTTTCTTTTCCTACTAAATATGCACCATCTCCAAAGGTACATACTACAACAACTATTTCTCCGCCTCCCTAACCAATAATAACTGTACAAAGTGACCAAATTCCACCTTCTACCAAAATTATACCTACCCTTTCTTCAAACCCAAATCCTACCCCCTCAATCCTTCTAATTGGGGAAGTTCTTCATACTGAGAACAATGCTTAAGTGAAAACAACAAATGTAAGTGGTGTTAAGGTAAATTTTATAACCAACGAAGTAACATTTACCAGCAGCAATCAAGTCTAAGAAAACTCTGATGAAGCATCCATCTTCACAAGGATTAGAGCGATTGAAAGGGCCAAATACCTTACTCTCAAAGCCAATGCTAAGTTGAATGCGACAGTTAGCCAAGTGCTACTATCAGAAAAAGTGACAGAACTTGAAAGGAAGAAGAAGGTCACCTTGCTAGAATTTCATGCACATTCAAGAATCCCCTTGGAACCAATCTACTATGAAGAGTTTGAGAAGATTCAGGGGAGTTTGTTCAAAATCTGCAATCTCTTAACCAATGAGACTGCAAAGATTTTGGTGGATAAAATGGTGCTAATCGTTAATGGCTTGATTGATTTTGTGGCTCAGCTAACTACTATTGCCTCAACTATTCTAACATCAAATGTCATAGCTAATGTCATGGCAAGAAAGGTGAATAGTAGCATTGATGCCGCTTCTATTTAACTCATTAGTATCAATGAAGTGATGGTAGCTTAGACTACTCAAATTCATAAGTTTGGAGAGGAGCAAGCAACTATAAAGACCAACACTAATTAGCTTCTCAAAGCTAAATTGACCATGATTGACACCAATAATGAAATCTCGCACAACATATGCAATACCATGGAGAAGATATCCAAGTTGATGATCACCTATGATAAGAAGGTAGATGATGTTATAAAAAAAGTGGAAAACCTACTCTAAACTTTAATGAGCTTGATCAGAAATTCAACATAGCATGCGCAACTATCAGGGAAAACATAGATGATGTTTTTTAAGACTCTCAAAGGACTTTGAACTCTGCTATGGGAAAATTATTCCCAAAATCAAGTGATTTAAGGGACCTTAAGAATGGAATCACTGTTGATAAGAAAATGAATGTCCTAGTAGACTAGATCAATGAGCTTCAATAAGGTTCTAGCACTTATGGGCACTAGGATAGAAGTCGCATAGGACTTAGACTTCACTACCAATACCATTAATGCTATGTGTTCAGGAAATAGTTGACATTGAGGCCAAACTTAAGATTACGTTGTCAGCCATAGAATTTTGAAGTTTGCTACAATGCTTCCAACAGTTTTCGTGTCAAGGCTTCTATCTCATTGCTCATCTCATTTGGTACTACAATTTGATGATGCAAGAGCAAACAGTCAAGAGGTCTTATCTTTACCTGGCAAGGAACAACTTCTGAATGAGATTTAACCAACTCTAGTTGGTAAACATGAGATGTTCTCTCATGCTATCGACTCCTTCAATGTTTGCCTCAACCAATTAGTGGTAGAGCAATTAATTAAGGGGGTGAGGGTAGTTGAGGGTGCAAGTAAACTACCCAACAATAGAAGGAACATCATCTTATAAGGCTCCAACACCCACCGAAGCAATAAAAACTACAGAATCAACCAAGAGGAGGCACATTAAAATTATCAACTACACCAAGGGGAAGAGGCTAACAAACATGATGTATGCCCTAAAGCCAATTAGGGTGATATATCTTTACTAGCTATAATGTACAAACAGTTTCTTATTATTATTAATAATAATTAAGGCATCTTTGTTACTTATCAATGCTTTTAATTTATTTATGTATCTCACTTGTATTATATATGTATAGTATTAAATATGTATATGCATATTGATGAGACAAAGTCCATGACTACTTCATAGCGTAATAGTGCGAGGACATAATGGGAGCTATGTGGTGTGAGAACTGCACATATGTGTTACTATAAATAGTCTAAATATCCCTAGTCATAGTTTCATTGAGACTAGACATCAATTGAATGGATAGACTAGCATGTGTAGGCTTACTCCTTGGATTAGATCTAAGTAGCCGATCTCATGAGTTGAAGGTAGTACCTTGAGTTAAATCATGAATGTATTTGGGTAATACATTGGAGACCACTATAAGACAGACACTCGGAAATAACTATATCCATGTGTTGGTGTTATGTCTTATTGTTGTATCAGTACAAGTATCCTTAAACCTGAGATACTGGTTACCTTGTATAGGAGTTGCTATACTTTGGGTCATACTTATTCATACCCTGGGGATCAAGATGAAAAGGGTGATTATGGGTATAGTGATGATCGCATGTTAGTAATCAAAGTAGTCAAGATGGGATCCATCGCTCCTGATATAGTGATATAGTGGGAGATGTACCTTAGAGACCCTTGTTGAAGTGATACACTCATAAACCTCTGATCAGAGTATAAGATTGATAGTTTTGGTTTCTAGTCAATTTTGATACATAATGGCTGAGTGGTGTTCTTCATGAACAAGTCTAACTCTAGGATAGCTACGATTATTACATGAGCTGACACTTAATCTGAGCTCAATAAACTAGATGGTACTTAACCTAATAGAAGGAGTGTATTGTATTTATTACTTGTACTGAACTGGATCAAGTTAGAAGCGCGTGACTTTCCAAGTATCAGGGGATCATACACCTTTGCTAGAAAGCCCATTCGATTATCTAGAGCTATCTGGTTCTATATCGATTTGGAACACTAAGCTTAAAGGTTCTTGGATGGGAAGCCAAGTTTAGGTTAACCTCTAGCGGCACAATACTTTGGGATCTTATGAGGTCACAAACTTTGGGTCTTTATCAGACTAAGTAAAGAACCTATAGACTGGGTCTATGCGAAGAATATCTGGTTGTCGAATTCATTAGAAGAATTATTGTTTGGTTGGAGCAAATTAATAATTAAAGGGAATAAAGAGAAAATAGGGAAAAAAGCATGGAGCGGAGCAAGGGAATTTTTCTCATTGCTAGTGGGCCCCAAATGAACATGCGATGAGTGAGGCCTGCGCTACTGCCCCGCGAGCTGAAAAAGCTCAAGGGTCGCTAGCGGGTGGGGTAAGCCCGCAATGCTACCGATGGCAGCGCCAGCCCGCTAACCCGGTGCACTGGTAGCACCATAAAGGGCTTGCCTTGTGATAGATATTTGGGTTAGCCCGCGGGTCCAAGTGACCCCTGTAGCTAACCCGATAAGTGGGATGGGATATTCCCATCCCACTTTGTGTTTGATGGGGATTCAAACGTTCCCCCTTTTTCCCTATATGTAGGCCTCTAACTCCTCTTTATTCCATACTTCATCTCAGCTTTTCTCTCTGAGTTTGACATCTCTTTCTTCGTTCGTTGTGCGATATCCTTCATGAGTTTCTCCAAAAAACAAAGAATTATTTTGAAGGCTCTTTCTAATTAAAGTGAGAATTTTTAGTTTATATTTTCGGGTTGGTCTTCGAGTGGTCTAGCAGTTTTTATCTACTAACGGGTTCTACCTTAATGAGGTTCTAGTAGGTGAAGATCTGTGTGGATCAATCATAGGGGCTTCTCCTAGTTTGGAGGCTTGTGCTAATGAAGTTCTTCCAAATTAATCTAAGGGAACACCGCAACTAAAGAAAGAGAAAGCATGCATCAACTGGTAATGTTTTGAACTTAGATGCTAGGTTTCTTTTATTAGTTTTATAAACCTATAAGCATCTATGGAACCTTTCAACTTAGATTATATTAATCATGGCATGCTTAGGAGATCCTTAGGTTAATTTTAAGCTTTGAAATTCTAGCTTGCAATGTTTGCATGTTCAATTACTATTTTGATTAACCAACAGTGGTATCACAGCCTACCTTATGCTATGTATGATTGATTGTAATATGTTAAAATGGTATTTTCTTTGAATTTTATAAGGGTGCTATGCATGACTTAGGTTTCAATTCATGTTATAGAAAATGATTTGATAACTAGATTAAGGTTTTTCTTAAACATAGTCTAAGTGATTATTATATAAATTAGCAATGTTTTACCACATTTGTAAATGATTTTATTAAGGATCATCTTGCACTTCACTCAATTAAAGAATGAAATCTTTAAATTATAATTGTTTGTGGTAATATGAATCGAAGTACTCGTGGTTATTTTTACAATGATTGGACTTGGCTTCTCTTTCACTTTAAGGGGGCATCTCCTAATTGGAATTCTTTATTCGTATTAGATTCAAAAGTACCCAAGGGACTTTTATGACTTAGTCGATTTCTAGTATGGGAATTCGATTCTACATATGGTTTTACAAAAATGGTTTAAGTTGTTAAATTAAAACTTATAAACATAGGTGTAATGACTTAAACATGGACTTTGTTTGTTTTTCATGCTATGTGGAGTCTTTGCATAATGGAATGATTATGATAAACCAGTCTCGAGCATGTTCCCTTAGAGTTAATGATTCCAAATAGCCTAGAATTATTATTTTCATAATCATATCCATCGTATAAGACTTATACTAGGGTGAGACCAGTGGCACCAATAAAATTCCCACAATAATATTAAGGCAGTATATAGTCTTCCCATCATAAGTTGTGATACGAACCTTATTAATGGATGTAAGCATATGTACAACATGCCTTCCCTTAACATGTGTTTGGTCATGAGACTAGATGGGGTTAATGCCTTAACAAAAATGGGTTAGTTGTCCATGTTATTGGAGCTAATGCAAGATTGGAGCACATTTGAGGAGTCGTACAATTGGGTATGCACGTCTTGAGAAAGAGAACTAAAATGGATTAGCAATTGCATGAGAGGCAAATGGACGGGTTCCAACCATGGTTATATTGTTATGGCTTGACTTGCTATAGCAGGGGTCATGATGAGTGGCTATGGATGCTACCTTCTAAGGAAAATTGGTTAAACCAATTTCTCGAATTAAAATAGAAGGGGCTATTTGAATGTTGTGAAAATAGTAGAAATTATATATTTAATTAAAGACCTTATATTAAATGTACGTACATATACTAATATCCAAACAAATTCTATCTTATATATAGGTTGAATATGATCACTCACGAAAAAATACTTGCATTGACATCGGTCCTCTTGTTGACATAAAATATGATGGTTATAACTTCAATGAGTGGTTTGAGACTATTAGAGGAGTTCTTCAAAACTACTACCTTGATTCTGTTTTGACTGATCTTAGTCCCAAACATCTCGGCAAGAATGCTTTTACATGTGAGATGAATTATTATGATGAGCACAAGGGAAGCTGTGAGTTTGTCACAAAACTCATGGTAGACCACATGCTCCCAAAGTATGCACTAGTGTACAAAGGGTTGGATCTCACAACCATGATTCATCGCCTCAAATTGATAGAAAGTTTAAAAGATGAACTGTTCCATAGTAGATTGTGGGGAGACACCTCAGTAGTAGAGTTGGTTATAAACATTTATGACAACTTGGAGAAATTGAGAGGGTTGGGAGTTGAGTACAATGATCAGTCTTTGAGGGAATGGTATTGAGGGTATTACCCAATAAATATGATTCTTTCAAGAAGACGCTCAAGGAGTGTTCTCCCAACTATACCTTGACCCAACTTATGGACTTGCTCGAGATTTATGAAATTGAGTTTAGAAATAAAATCAAAGAGCAAGAAAGTGTTGAGGACCTTAAGTTAAATAAATTAAAATGTTTAAAAGTAAAAAAATTGCTCATGAGGAAGTTTGAATTGAAGAAGGGAAATGTTTCTCTTGAAACAAGCTCATTGAATGATGATAGTTGTGGCTTGAATATCTAGAGGTATGTTCATACTAGAGAGTTTCTCTATAGTTCCCTATGAGTCCAGTTGGGTATTAGGTACTAGTTGGGGTACTCATATCTGTACTTCTATGCAAGGATTGCAGAATAGTAGAAGGCTTGCAAAGAGGGAAATGGACTTAAGAGTTGGAAATGAAGCACGTGTTGCTGCAATAGCTGTAGGGACATGTAGCCTTCATTTGCCTAGTGGCCTAATTTTAGTTTTGAACAATTGCTAATATATTTTTGTTGTCACTAAGAATATTATTTCTATCGTGCATTTATCAACAGAGGGATTTGAAATTTTAGTTTCTAATAATAAATATCAAATTCAATGTGATATTGTTCTTTATGCTTGTGGAATATCTATGGATGGAATTTATGTTCTACATACTAAAATAAAAATTCTAAATATGAACATTGTTAAGACATCAAGATTGGATAATGAGAAATCCTCATACTTATGGCAATGTCATCTAGACCATATAAATGAGACTCACTTAACTAAGTTACACAAATGTGGAGACTTAGGCCCAATCGAATGGGAATCCTACGGTGTGTGCGAACCTTTTTTAAAAGGGAAGATGACTAAGAAACCTTTCAAAGGAAAGGGTCAGCATGCCACTAGTACTTTGGAAATAATACATTTTGATATATGTGGTCCAATGATTGTTAAGACACATGGGAGTTTCGTCTACTTCATAACCTTTACTGACAATTACTCGTGATATGGTTATTTGTACCTTATGAGGCACAAGTTTGAGAGTTTTGAGAAATTTAAAGAGTTCAAAACCAAAGTAGAGAAACAGCTTGGGAAAAGTATCAAGACCCTTTGATCTAATCGAGGTGGTGAATACTTAAGCCAAGATTTTCAGGATTATCTAAGGGATAATTGTATTTTATCCTAGTGAATACCTCCTTATACACCCCAATACAATGGAGTGTTAGAAAGTAGAAATTGAACCCTACTCGATATGATTTGGTCCATGATGAGCTAAGCAGAACTTAGCAGATCCTTTTAGAAATATGCACTTGAGAGCACAATTTATATTCTAAATAGAGTTCCCTCTAAATTAGTTGATCAAACTCCATATGAATTATGGTATGGTAAGAAACCCGCTCTTTCTCACCTGAGAGTTTGGGGATGTCATGCTTATGCAAAGAGGACAAGTTTAGATATGCTAGGTGCTATGTCTAATAGGTGTCTATTTGTAGGTTACCCTAAGGAGACTATAGGGTATACATTCATTGATTTCAAGGAACAAAAAGTCTTTATTTCCAAAAATGCTCAATTCCTTGAGAATGAGCATATACTTGTGAAAACTAGTGGGAGCAATCTTGAGTTAGGCACTCAAAAAGATCAAACAGACAATCATTTGATTATACCTACACCTGTTACTCAAGATAGTGTGAGCATGGAACAGCCTACTATAACACCGACATTGCGTAGATCGGGCTAGGCACCAATCACTCCAGAGCGATACGAGTTTTTCATCATTGATGATAAACATCTCTTCCTTATGGAAGATGATGATCCCAAGACTAATAAGAATGCAAGGCTCATAATCCGACAAATGGCTTGCGGCAGTGAGGTTGAAAATGGACTCCATGTACAAAAATCAAGTCTGGAGCTTGATTGATGCTCCAAGTGGGATTTGGCCCATATGATGCAAGTGGGTTTTCAAGAAGAAAACTAACATTGACGGTAACATAGTTACCTATAAAGCAAGGTAGTTGCAAAAGGGTACAGTAAAAAAGAAGGCATCGACTATGATGAAACCTTTTCACCGGTGGCCATGCTGAAGTCTATTAGGATACTCCTTACCATCGCCGCTCATTACGATTATGAGATTTGGCAGATGGTTGTGAAGACAGCATTCCTTAACCGAAATCTAGACAAGGATGTGTTTATGGCATAACCCGAGGGTTTTAATCCAAGGAGTTCAAATATTATTTTTGATGAGACAATTCGAGAAATTGGTTTTGTGTCAAACGCTAATGAGCGTTGTGCATGTAAGGAGGCTAGTGGGAGTCCGATCGTTTTACTTGTATTATATGTTGATGATATATTACTAATAGAAAATGATGTTCCCTTTCTTTAGATAGTTAAGTCATGGTTGTCAAAGAAGTTCTCCATGAAAGACCTTACAGAAGCAGCTTTTATACTTGCTATAAAGATCTACCGAGATAGATCCAAAAGGTTGCTAGGTCTTTTGCAAAGTACATACTTAGACAAGGTTTTGGCTAGATTTAACCTTTAGCAATCAAGAAAGGGTTATCTCCCAATGTCTTACAGGATTAACCTTTCTAAATCCGAGTTTCCGAGAACACAAAGAAGAGAGACTACGCATGAATGGAATACCCTATGCCTCAACGATAGGTTCCATCATGTATACTATGGTATGCACTCGGCTTGACGTCTCACATGTGTTGAGCATCACGAGAAGATTTCAATCTGGCATAGGTGAGAAGCACTGTATGGCTGTCAAAACTATCCTTCAATACTTACATAGAGCTAAGGATATGTTATTAGTATATGTAGAAGGTGAACACACTTTGAAAGGATACACATATGCTAGTTTTAAGTCTGACAAGGATGATTATGAGTCCCAATAAGGGAATGTGGTTATGTAAAACAAAGAGGTCGTTGTTTGGACAATTTTCAAACAGGATACGACTGCTGATTTAACAATAGAATCTAAGTATTTAGCTTCTTCAGAAGCAGCTAAGCAAGCCGTCTGGCTTAAGGGATTTATTGGTGGTCTCGGTGTGGTGTCCACCATTGTAAATCTGATAGCAGTCTATTGCAATACCAATGGGGCTATTGCTTAAGTAAAGGAAACACGATCTTGTCATAGAAATGAACATATATTTAGAAAGTAGTATCTCATTCAAAATATGGTAGCCAGGAAAGATATAAATTTAGAATACATCCCAACGGATCAGAATCTAGCTGATGGGCTAACAAAGCCATCGACTCAAGTTAAACATGACCATCATGTTAATGAGTATTACATGAAGCACATGGGTAATTGGCTCTAGTGTGAGTGGGAGATTGTTAGACATGATGTATGCCCTAGAGGTAATTAAGCTAATATATCTTTATTAGCTATAATGTATAAATGGTTTTGGATTATTATTAATAATAAATAAGGTATCTTTGTTTCTTATCACTGCTTTTGATTTATTTACGTATCTCCCTGGTATCATATATGTATAGTATTAAATATGTATATGAGCATTGATGAGACAAAGTTCGTAACTACTTCATAGTGTAAAAGTGCGAGGACATAGTGGGAGCTACGTGGTGTGGGAACTACACATACATGTTACTATGAATAGTCTAAATATCCCTAGTCACAGTTTCATTGAGACTAGACATCGATGGAACAGACAGACTAGCATGAGTAGGCTTACTGATAAGTGTATAATTACACTTATTATCATGATAATTTCACACAATAAACACTATAGTTTGAGTCATTTTTATAACTTCATATAAAAGATTTCACGTGGTATGTAGTTGTTTTTTATGTAAATGCAGATACTAGGTAAATCTTGGAAGTAAAATGATCAAAAGAGGAATTTTATGAAAAAAGAGTGAAAAAGGTGCAAAAAGATGCGTGGAACTTAAAGATTGGGCTTAGGATCGAAGCTGTCGAAGATCAGTGAGGTTGCAAGGAAATTTCTGAAGAAAACTCCATTCACGATTGCGATAATTATTCGCGGTCGTGACCTAGTCACTTCATAACAGAAATCTATCAAAGGAAGATTCACGCTCGCAACTTGTATATCGCGGTCGCGACTTGGACGGTTTTCTGGTATTATCTTCTTAACTACCAACCGCCAGATAAGCATGATCAAATACCATCAATCGTCATCAACTACCAATGAAAAGACACTTATCAAGAGTCAACCAATCATGAAAAGGTGCCTATCCATTGTGGATTGAATCAAAGGCTCTCAACCAATCACATTGAAGAGATGCAATCTTTCACCAATGGATGTGACTCTTCGTTTGGATAGACGCAACCCTTCAAACTCTATAAATAGGACTCCAATTCTTCACAAATTTCATGCACCATTGGTGGGGTGAATAGTGTGAAACATTAGAGAGGAAAGCATAGAGTGAAAATATAGTGTGTGTATAGTTAGATTCGCTACGTTCTTAAGTGTTAACGAGAAAATGTTTAAGTGATTCGATTCCTTATTTCGATCACTAGATTTCTCTATATATTCGAGCGATTGTTGTATAAGTGTACTTGCAAATCACTTATCAATAAAAGTTTTCGTTCTTCAATATTCGTTTATTCGATATTTGCAAAGAATAGCATCCTAGCGGAGGTTCTGTACGGGCCGAGACCGAATTCAAAGCATACGCAGGAATTGCGGGAATTGACGACTCCCATTAAAGAGTGGATACGGTTTGATCAACTTTAGCTTTCACTTGCATACCTTACAACTTTCCTTTTCTTTCTACTTATACTTTCTATTTCGAAGTTTATGATATGTCTATGTGTCATAATGCGTATTTCGTGCTAAGT